>WEDG01008082.1:0-126257 GCA_017591395.1 Schistocephalus solidus
GCATATATTGATAATGTGGAACCGACAAAGACAAGGGAGACCGGAATGGCCATTTCTGGCAATGGCCGTCATCAATAGTCATGCAATCCCGTGGAACACCTGGGATTCGAATTACGACCTTTGGTATTTGAGTCGAACGCTCTACCATTGAGCCACGGGCTCGTTGCTGTCGGTTGCGATCGGGAATATGATGATAGTATTGGCTCACCGATCTGCTTAAGGACCATTTTATGTTCGTTGTGCCCTGGAACTCTTCGTACTCAGGCAGTCGCATAGCGACGTGTATGTTGATAATGTGGAACCGACAGAGACAAGGGGGAGACCGAATGGCCATTTCTGGCTTATTGGCCGTCATCAGCCAGTCATACCCAATCCCAAGTGTGGAACACCGGGATTCGAACCACGACCTTTGGTGATTTGAGTCGAACGCTCTACCATTGAGCCACGGGCTCGTTGCTTTGTCGGTTGCGATCGGGAATATGATGATAGTGTGCCGATCTGCTTAGGAACATTTTCTTCCATAGCGACGTTAGCATATGTTGATAATGTGGAACCGACAAAGACAAAGGGGAGATGGCCATTTCTGGCTTATTAGCCGTCATCAGCCAGTCATACCCAATCCCAAGTGTGGAACACCTGGGATTCGAACCCGCGACCTTTGGTATTTGAGTCCGAACGCTCTACCATTGAGCCACAGGCTCGTTGCGTTGTCGGTTGCGATCAGAATGATGATGATAGTGTGTGGCTCACCGATCTGCTTAAGGAACATTTTATGTTCCGTTGTGCCCCTGGAACTCGAACTAGAAGTACTCAGGCGATGCATGGCGACGTGTAGCATATGTTGATAATGTGAACCGACAAAGACAGAAGGGGGCCGGTGTACATTCTGGCTTATTAGCCGTCATCAGCCAGTCATACCCGAAACCAAGTGTGGAACACCTGGGATTCGAACCCGCGACCTTTGGTATTTGAGTCGAACGCTCATTGAGCCACACGGGCTCGTTGGCACTGTCGGTTGCGATCGGGAATATGATGATAGTTTGTGGCTCACCGATCTGCTTAAGGAACATTTTATGTTCCGTTGTGCCCCTGGAACTCGACTAGAGTCTCACAGGCAGTCACACTTAGCGACGATGTATATGTTGATAATGTGGAACCGACAAAGACAAGGGAGACCGGAATGGCTATTTCTGGCTTATTAGCCGTCATCAGCCAGTCATACCCAATCCCAAGTGTGGAACACCTGGGATTCGAACCCGCCGCGCATTTGGGTCGAACGCTCTACCATTGAGCCACGGGCTCGTTGCTATGTCGGTTGCGATCGGGAACCATGACGGTGTGTGGCTCACCGATCATAGCAAGACATTTTATGTTCCGTTGTGCCCTGGAACTCAGACTAGAGTACTCACAGGCAGTCGCATGGCGACGTGTAGCGCGCTATGTTTGTCGGTTCCACATTATCAACATATTTTACACGTCGCTATGCGACTGCTATTACTTCTGGTCTGAGTTCAGGGGCTGGCGGAACATAAAAGTAGATCAGACCACACTATCATCCTTCCCGATCGCAACCGACAACGAGCCCGTGTCAATGGTGAAATAGAGCTCAAATACCGAAGGTCGCGGGTTCCGAATCCCGGTTTTACTTGGGATTGGGTATGACGGTGACGGCTGTCGTAAATGGCCATTCGATCTCCGCAATGCTGTCGGTTCCACATTATCAACACGTCATCACGCTATCTGGTTCAGAAAATGTTCTATCGTCATATTCGATCACCAGCCGCTGGCCCGTAATATTAACGGTCGATATCTATACGCGGGTTAAGGTGTTCACTGTTATCCGCATACTACGTCTTATCGGCTATTGATCCGAACACAGAACATAAATATTCTCGATGAAACCATAATATTCTGATCACCAACCATTTCTTTCAGCCGTATCGTGAAGCGTTCGACTCAAAGTCGTGTTCCCTAATATGACGACGCCGTCAATCTCATATTCAGTTCCCACATTATGTATATCTTACGATCTTACTAATGTCAGGAGCTGCTCATGTTCATAGTCATTCCCGATAAACCGGCTGTAATGGATGTTTCAAATAGTCGCAGTTCCACTGGGGTGGAAATATGAACTAGCATTCAACTTTGTCGGTCTGATATCTATATATATATATATATATATATATATATATGAGCAGAGAGGAGTGACGACAGCAAATATAAGTAGATTGAAACAGTCTGATTCGGGCTTATTCTGCGTTCATTCAGTCAATCATAACCCTGACTACCCGCTGGGCCTGGAAACAAACATGCGCTCGAGTACAATCTGCAGTGACAGAGGCACTGATAAACTTTGGTTTGATTAAGTGCTTATGATCTATCTTTTAGGCCTAGCGTGTGGACTAACTGCACCGTACTCGAGCGCATGTTTGTGTTTCCAGCCCCAGCTGATAGTCAGGATTATGCTTGTCTGAAGGAATGCAGAATAAGCCCGAAACAGACTGTATCGATCTACCTGCATTTGAGTTTAAGTTTGTAGCTAATGGTCAGAGTTTGCTTTAGGGTCATGATTAGGCGCAGGCTTTAGGTTGTTATCGTGTTATCTGTACGGGTTATGCTTAGGGTATGGCTGGGGTTCAGATTACGGTCGCATTTTGTTTTTTGTTAGGGTTAAGACGGTTATATTTGGCCTTCCTGAAATTTACCGTGAGGTCACCTTTTTAAATGGGTGGACCGGTTCCTACTCCCGTGTCCTGTTTAGGCGGCCATACAAGCATCCATACCCACATTTGTTATGACCTCGGCTCTTTAGAATGACAAAGCTTGCTGTTTAGCTTTGAATTCCGCGAAAGCCATTGGCGTCCATCGGTATTGTTGTAAATTTCGAAACTCTAGTTCCCTTAGATGCGAGTTCTTTTCTTGCGCTCTTTTTTGAGGATCAGTTATCAACTGCGTCCCGGGGATATAAAATACAACAAAATGATCGTCCGAACTTATTGTCCTACATCTCGTTTTCTCAATAGATGCAGACTTACCTACTCCTATATTGTGCTCGCAAGTTGATTGCTGCCCTTCTACCATCTTTGCTTTCCGTCAGCTGGTTAAATTACTACAAGTTGGCCGTAGTGGGCTGCACTCAGCTGACTGGAAAACGCAGCCTGCCCTGTGACATCGCTGTGCCCTCGGCAGCAAAATTGGCTTACTGGAGACGGCACCACGGCCGTGCCAGCCAACGTCCCCATCATCGCCATCAGCAGTCCGATTTTGTTCGCACACAGGTGCGTTCAGGCTCACAGTCCTCCGCCTCGTCGACGGTGGATTCCATCGATGGCCGTTCACGTACCAGCTCACTCTCCTCCCTCGCCGGTTCCATCTTCCTTGCAGTGCCCTGAGTTGGCTGCTGATGACGAGTCAGACAGGGACGAGCATCAGCGCCGGCGCCGACGGCGTCGCCATTCCTCGGGCTCTTCCTCATCTTCACCTGTTGGTGCCGGTGGCGGCGGCGGCGATTCGGCATCATCACTTTCTCCAAATCGTCGGGTTACCAGTCCACTGCGGAGTCAGCGCTCTGTTGGACGACGTTTTGCCCAGGTGGATGCGCCGCCGTCAGCTATCGCAGTCACCGCGTCAGAGCGAACTCGTCGTCATCATCGGAGGTACGCGGGCTCCTCCCACAGCCGGTCTTCGTCCTCGGCTTCCTCCTCGTCTTCCAGTAGCAGTTCCAGACCTACCGCTGGCGCCGGCGCCTACTCACGCGAACGCTCACGCTCTCCCAAACGTCGACCGCCTAGTGGACCTCCACACAAGCCCTTCGCTAACACTAACCGTAAGGGGCCTTGCTTATCATGGTTGCTAACTTTACTTGCGATGAGAATTTTCCTTGACAATTTCCCCAATTCATAAATTACCTTAAACTCGGTAATGCCTCTCCGCTTCCACGTGGACTTTGCAGTGATTATCCTTTTGAGATCACCTTAGAACACAGCTGCGAGGGGTGAGGGTTACGCAATTGATGGGATATCCTTTTTGTCTCTGACATTCTGCTCCCGCGGAGATCCTTGCTTCGACCGGTGAGCCAGTTTGTTTCTTCGTAAATTCTTCAACTTTGGATATCAGTGTCACCTTTCCTAAACGCACTGCGCCGGATAGGAACGCGAGTCGATCGGCACTGTTCACTTGAGGAATGGAGCGTAGTCCCATATCCCGACAGAATGATTACCTCGTGCTGCAAATTTTTAACCCACGAGGTAAGTACAGAGACCCAGCCCTCCTGTGCATGCACTTGTACTTACTTCTTACGACTGCGATCATGTCTGATCTAGCCGGTCTCGGTGATGTCACGTATTGTACATCTCCACGCGCGACGATTCGCGGCAGCAAACCTGGTTATCTCAGCCCATTCTTTTTTCCAGCGACGGACGCCGAATAACCGAAGGTCCGTGCACCGCCTCCATGTCTTGCCGAACCACGTCGAACCAGGTTTTTAGTTGAACGTCTCTTCGGCACCTTCGAGTAAGCAACGGCAATGGATCGAGTGCAGTAGAACTCAGCTCGTGAGGCAGGCGACGGAGGACGTGCCCAAACCGACTCAGTCGTCTTTCTTGGATGGCCGGAGATATCCTGACTATATTGTCGGAGCGAATTTGGACTGCCTCGTTTGAGACTTAGTCGGTGTACTTCAATCGAAGGCTGGTCTTCTGATAGCGATATTTAAATACCTCTGGCCTTCGCTGATCTTTCACGTGCAAAGCCCAGCATTCATAACCGTAGAGGACTGACCGAATGGAGAGTTTGCGTCGGGTCCATAGGCGCTTTCGAAGGATCAATAAAACCCGGCGAGCAGCGTCGATTAGGGAGACAATGTCGTCCTTACTCTGTCCATTCGGCAGCATCCTCGCCCCAAAGGTATTTGAAACTGTCTACTTGACAGTCATTAATCCCCAGGGGTGCTTTCTCCTGGTCAGGGAAGCAGCTCGAAAACAATTTGGTCGAACACCAGAACGCATATCGAAGGGTTTGGGAGATATTGTTATGGACGAAGACTCGCGCAGTGGTGGAGCGATAGTGGGCCTTGATCAACGCAATAATTTTGACCGGCACACCATCGATTTCCATTATTCCTCATAGAGTCCCACGATGGATGGAATCGAACGCAGCGACCGAAGTCAATAAAGCAGACGTCCGTCGGCTGCTGGTAGCCATGGCGGAATTCCAGTTAATATCTGGTCCACGCAAGGCTCAGAATCCGGCTTGGTTTGCCCTTGTCCTAGATCCACGTACAGACAAAAACCGTCTGAGAAGGACAATAATGAAGACCTTCGCAGCAACGTCGATGAGGCTTACGCCGCAGTAGTTCTCACACTCCCTTCTTGAAGACAAGCAAGAGGATGCTAGAACGCCAGTCACTAGGAGCTACTTCGTCTCTTTACTCTTCCTCAATCATTTCATGAAGCCAGGGCGCCAGTGTCGATACAGGCCTTGCAGATTTATGCGGGAATACTGTCCTCTCCGGGCGCCTTGTTGTTGTGCAGCCTCTGTATTGTATCGGAAACTTCTCCCTCGGAAGGGGAGTCACACAATACTGCATAGGCTGGAGAAAGATGAAACTCGGGTGTAGAGTATAGCGAGGGTGTGATTACTTGTTAATCAAAGTTCAGGAGATGCTTGAAATGCTCCCGCCAGCGATCAACCTTGACCGAGTTTGTCAGCACTAAAGCCGCCATTCACATCGCGAACAGGTCACTAAGTGTCGAGGGCTTACCACTAATTTGGCGGATAATTTGGTAGAGTTTGGGAGTGCCACCAACGTTTGAGGCCTGCTCCATGAACATCGCTATTCCAGACCAATATTTCTGCCGGTCATCCCTAGCTGTCTTTGCTGTAATGTTCCGGAGTTAGCGGAAGGAAGCAGCGTTGGAGGACCTGGCTTCAGCCGTCTGGTCAGACAATCGCAGGGTTCGTCCACTGATCCAGTCACTGCGGCGGCATTTGGGTGAATCCGAGAATTTTATAATCTGATCTATAGACGGATGTCTTCAGTGATGACCATTGTTCACTGCCTTCTGTGTGGGCTCGGGTCGTAAAATAAGACCGGGTTTCTGTGTTCACGACCTCGGTTGTGCTGGGTTGCCAAATGTTTGTGACATACAGGCGTCTCGCACGTGGCATTTTGGTTGCAGGTGAAATGTGAACCATCAGGCATGTGCGAACTGGAACATCGTCAGACCCATGGGCCGTACCAGTTTCAACACCACGCATCAATGTGCTATCGTGAACCCAGCTGTGAAACCTTGAACCAACTAGAATGTTGTCGATCTGATTCGTGGTATGATCGTCGTTTGAATACCAAGTTAGCAGATGTTTGGTGGCGGTGCTGGAAGTAAGTGTTCGTGACAAACAGTCGGTTCTGATCAGCAAAATTCGCCTTTCTCTCCATTCTCGCATCGAGCGCCAAAGCCCAAACCGGCCGATAAGGTGACTGACGAGTTCCCGGGTCCACTCCTACCATTCCAGTTCCCTCCCCCCAACAATAAACTGATTACGGCGAGAGAGTATTTCTACTGACTCCTGCAGCTGCGAGTAGAAGGCCTCCTTATCGCGCTGTTCGGCAGCTGATTTGGATGCGTACACGTAGACGCCGAGATGCTGGTAAAGTGACCCTTTAGCTGCGCGTAAGCTATTCGGTCATTGACTGGTTTCCATGCAAGTAGTGCACGATTTGCGTGTTCCGAAAGGGCAATAAGCACACCGTGTCTACCATATATGTCCCGTGGGCCACTGTGCTACAGGGTGAAGTGGGACTTGACTCCCGGGATTTGTATTTCTCTTGCACCTGAACCGGGGATTCGGTCTTCTGACGGGCAGCAGACATCCACCTGGTACTTGTAAAGACTGTGTGCCGTCAGACTTTGAGTACCAGGGTCCAGGATCATTCGCACATCTCATCATCTTATACCAAGGGCCCGATACCGATTGAGTAGTCCAGCTTGCATACTATTCGCCCGCACCACTGGACCAGGGTCCGGAACGCGTCGGTTCCAGTGGACGCCGTAGCATCGATCGTAGTACTGTAATCGAACATTTTTCATGAGGTTTCTTGGGGATTTTTAATACAGACGGGACCCCAACAACCGCTCGAATTGTTTGTTCGAGGTTGTCTCCTCTAGCGCTTTAGCTCAAGAACCTAACTACAAGGTTGCGGTGGCAAGGAACCTTATTTAATGGCGGTTCACAGTGCCGTGGGAGGGATATGCGGCTTTTTTAGGCTTTTGGCGTGTCAGACCTCATTCGACATGCAGGTAAAGGAGACTAGAATGCCCATTTCTGGCTTATTAGCCGTCATCAGCCAGCGATAGCTAGTTCTAGATTTGTAACCCTTGAGGCTCGAACTTACGTTTTCTTGGTTAAATGCCCAACGCCCCAACCGTTGAGCCACGGACTCCTTGTTTTGTCGGTTGTGACGAAATGTGAATCAGACACCACCCTTATTTTGGTTTACTTGACAGCAAGTGAAAATTTCATCTGTCTGTCGCCTTGACTTTGCTAGTAAGAACATAAAAAGGTGATTGACCGCATATTCAATGCTCTCCTGGTTTTGTACAGATAATGAGCACTGTTAAATCGGGAGGTATCTGCAAACGCCTCTTGCCTCACATAGCAAGAGCCTGTGGTTTGACCTTCGATACAGCACTGTCAGCCTCTATTGTAAGCAAAATTTCAGATATTTGTCCACACCCGCCCCGGAGTCACTGGGTTCACACTTGGTATCAGCGTCTCTATACCACCTATTAACTAGCGATTCTTTGGACAGTCCCTACCACCTGAGCTACTGTGTTACATGTCTCTAAATCATGAACTGTGCAGTTGAGGCTACATGGCACTTATAGAAAGTTTGTATCACAGGGTGTTCAAGCTGGTGCCAATGATTTTATTCCTTGAGCGACATCCTCCCCAAACAAGATTGGACAATGTGGTGAAATCTATGAACAGTAATCAGACCGCATTCTTGGCTCGCTTCAGCTGTTCTGTGGTTTTGAGCCCTGTAATCCTTCTATTTGAAACAGTTCTAAAAGAAGAAATCTGGTGAGTCGAGCTGTATGTGGCCGCTCTGAGAACCCACGTAGGCCAAAGACCTCCCTGTGTTAATAACTCACACTGTACACAAACTGTGATATAACCACGTCTTGTTTAAAGCACACAGTCATATACTCCATACCTGTCCAACGCAGGACTCCCTTGTTATTGAACCAGCTGACGATAGGAATGCCCAAACCAGGGGATACATGATCGCGTTTTGACGACAGGCTCCTTTGATACGTTTGCTCAAAGCATTGCTTCATTTATTTTTCTTCCTGTAATGTCAGCCGAAGAAATGACCTTTGGATCATATTTTCTTCGACTCGGATCAACACGGCCCGGGCTGCTGGTGTCTTGAAAAATGAGACTCCTTGGCCATCCCGGCCAGATGGTATACGGCTTCATCGACTAAGAGAATCCTCTTAATGTGTTGCTGAAACAAAGCATGAGCAGAGTGCATAGCGCTAATTTGCCTCATTGTACATAAGTTTCTGCAATCGAATAGCGTCGTGTGTGGCCAAAAACAGTATTGCTTTTCTGTGGATGCGTCACTCCTGAGGGTCCCGCATTCTTCGGTTAGCTGCCAAACACCCATTTTGGGATGGTCCACTCTCTTTGACACAATTTCACGGATACTATCACCGTCACTTGTGAAGTGTATGATCTGTCACTCCTCAGTGCATCCTGAATGTTGTCTGTTTTTACCTTGAGCTGCTGGCCGAACTGAATTTTGAATGTGACTGCCTTTTTGCCCCGTGTGACTGCAGTCTCGACCGCAGTCCATGTAAAGAACTGCCAGCTGGGTGCTCTCCTTAGTGCGGGTGTTCGCATTGGGCTCTGCCGCTGTTTCCGGTGTGCTGTTGTCCGTCTTCTTTTTGGTAGGCTGAGACTTGATTGTATTGCTAGTCGCCCTACGGCGCGGTGGTCCAGGCCTACCAGCCTGTTTAATGGACAATCACTTGACTACAGAGGGCTAAAAATTACGCGTATATACACGCGCGCTGTGAACGAACACAAGCGCCTAGTGCGTGAACTGCCTTCATGGGTTGGAGACTTGGGAACTTGATAGAGTCCGTTTGTGTAGCTTGCCCCTCGGCACGTGCTGGGTTCTCCAAAGCCGTTTTCGTAGCCTTCAACCCATCTGCAGTGCTCTAGTCCCCACCACGCATTACAACGCGATTGCCTTCCCGAAGAAAAGTGCTTCTTTAGAGCGTAATACATTCGTTAACATTACTCGCTTTATGTCACCACCTGTCCTGGAATCAGGCTGTCAGTTTTTTGCGTTATAACCGTGTACAGAGAGGGCAGGTCTTCGACCGAAAGGGGAGTCGGTGCTTTGATTTATCCTCCATCCTCCCCCCCCCCCCCCGATCTGGTATATCTTCAGATTTGAACGTTTTCAACGGTTACCGTGGCAAACCCAACTACGTGCATTGCCCACACGCTCCTCTATGTCTTCCCCCCTCCCCTCTAGAAGTACCCACCGCTGCGGGCAACATCTGGCGCGGAAGGCGGCCTCCAATGGCATACCTGGAGCCTCCGAGACAGAACCCCCCTCGGGCCGTCGACAAGAGTTCTGCAGACCGTGCTGGAAGGGGTGAATACGATCGTAGTCAGGGCGACTCTCGCTGGCCCCTAGAACGTGGCGTTCGCCCAAACATCAGGTGCGTGTTTTCATGCCCTTTGAATTTGTGCTTGAGAAACGCGCAGTTGTGGCTTGCCCTCCGTACTGGCGACGGCTCCTGTTATTCCACTCTTCTGACAACCATGCCCTCCGAAACTCACCTTCTAAGGAGTAATCTTGCATTATCTACTGGTAGCATTTCCAGCAAACTTTTATCCGAACACTAATAAAAAAAACCTCTTCTCTATGTTGAGCGTGGGAGTTGTTGTTGATGCTGACTATGATAATAGCCAGAAAGCCGCCAGAAATGGGCCCGGTAAACGTAAATATTGCACAAAGAGATAATTGTTTGGCCCTTCTTGCTTCATCCCTTTTACTAAAATGTTTTTTTTGTGTCGGACCTAGTAGGGTTAAAAGTAAGGATGACCTCCGTAAACAGAACACGGGAATAAGAGTGCCCCATCCAAGTCAAAGGTGTTGCCTTGCGCAGGAATACAAGTATTCCCTTGTCCTCCCTCCACCACTACAGCCCTTACATGAACCGAGCCCGTTGTACTACCCTTAAACCTAATGCCACCCTAACCCCTAACACGCAAAGTCGAACCTTAGGCCTAACCCTCACTTTAAACCCAACCCAACGTTGTCTGGAATTTAGTGCGAAGTGACCTGCTCCTGTTCTCAGGTCCACCCTAACCCCTAACACGCAAAGTCGAACCTTAGGCCTAACCCTCACTTTAAACCCAACCCAACGTTTTCTGGAATTTAGTGCGAAGTGACCTGCTCCTGTTCTCAGGTCCTATTTAGAGAACCAGACAAGTAATCGTTACTGGCTTAAATCGCAAGATTTCACAGTAGTAAATCAACTCCTAGGCCCATTGGGTTAGCGTTGACACGGCTGCGTCGACAGACGGAGGTTTAATCCCGAGAAAAAGATGATTGCGTGATTTCTAGTACCAATTGCCAATAAGGTATACTTTTCGGTACGGTGTATGCAGAAACGGCTTCCCAGTGGCTCCTGATCTTGAAAGTATTCGGGAACGTCCAAAATGATAAAAAAAGCCAGCTATGTTAGAAATGCCAGTGTAGCTAGGAAATTTGATCCCGAAGTCTAGTATTTTTCTACGTATGCCTCGTTGTAGCACCCTGTTCCACGCATTTATCAACCAACAACCCAACTACGGTAGACATTTAGTTCCCCTTTCGAACATCCCTGCCGACTTCTGCTAATGTTTCTTGAAGTTACACCTGTCTACTGCAGGCACTTTAGTCGAATTTTGACAAGTTCAGTAACTGTGTGAGCTCCTCTCCTTTCTTGGTGACCTCCGAGAACATGAAAAAATTTTTGTCTGCCGGTTAAAGCCGCCCTCTCCACCTTCCCTCTACCCCCAGGACCGCTTATTTACATCTATCTAAAGCCTCCTCTCCAGAATTGCAAAACGAAGGCCCGTGATAAACGAACCCTTACACAAGCCCTATTATTTCTAACTACATTCAATGTAGTAATTATCCTGTGCCCTCCATGAATGCCTAATATAGTCATCGTATTTAAGCCTACGACTAACACAGTTCAAAAGCTTATCTGTTTGTGGATAGTCATGGTCTCTATTTTTTGCTAAACATTGCTCTATTCAAAATCTAGTTTTAAAGAATTTTTTCCCGGGGTATGAATTTAAAACAGGCGTAGGCAGCAGGATTTATTGGTTCCAACAAATTTCGTGACGGCAACCCGTCTTTGCTTAACATAGACAATGAATAGAATCAGCCAGCAGCATGAGTTTGTACATAATGTCAATACAAGAGAGCAAATGTCAGTGTTCACCGTGAAGAATGATCAGATGAAGGACTTTACCTTAAAACATCATTCGGGAAAGATAAGATGGGAACGGCGGAGGAGTTAACACAATCGTGAACTAACCTAGGCGTGAAGACTACGTGCACTCGCGGATGCAAATGTATCAAAGGCAATTGGCAGTCAGGGCCTCTGAGCATTTGCCTAACTGTTTTTCAGACACAAAAATACACTGCAACGGCCTTCGATTACCTAACATCTGCTGGACAGCGGTCACTATTGACCTCAAAAAGAACTTACAGAGTACTTGTTCAAGCACGAGCAACGGCGGGAGAAACCCGATCACAAGCAAGCGGCTAGTTCACATGGTCGATCTCCAATTGCCCGAAATCTGATCATTCTTCACGGTGAACGCTGACCTTTGCTCTCATGTATTGACATTCTGTACAAACTCATACTATTTTTTGTTATGCAAAGACAGGTTGCAGTTGATGAGCCATCGCGTGGTTTGTTGGAACAAATAAATCCGGTTTTTTTATTGCCGTGTGATCTTACTAGTATTTGCGATTCACGGCTTGTCCTAATTTATGTGTCTGCTAAAAAAACTAGCCTTAAAATAGTGTGTCTAGATGTGGTGTCGCGTAAATGTCTGCGTTTCGTGGGCACCGTCTGGCGACTGTCCGTCGGCTACAACCCCACTGTTGCGCCTGTCCGGTGTGTAGAATGAACCCACCCGCAGCGATTATTTTTTCCTGCCGAGTGGCGGCAGTGCTAGCGGCAGCAATCCAGCCGGCCGACCTTTCTCATCACATTTTCCATCAAACCCGTCCGTTGAGCGGAGGTGTGAGTGCGTGGGTGGGTGGTTTGCCCTCTAAATGGGCCACGTGGTAGATGCGTTGGACCAACACGGGGGCCATATTAGGGCACGGCAGGCGTTATTCGGGTTGCGCTCCCATAACAAATGCCGAACATGGAGGTGTGGTGGCACGCCTAGAGGCGGCTAGGACTTAGGGGACCCAGCCGCGCCAGCCACCTGCTTCCTCTCCCGCCTCCGGTCTTGTTGAATCTGTCACGACCCCGGGTTCAGGTGGGGGAGGAGGAGAGAGTGCGGTAGCTGCAGCGCAAGGCTACTATCACTTAAAACTAATTCACGCGCAAGTCACCGTCCCTGCTTCACTTTCCCATGGAGCATACGGTGGACATCATCGGACTACGACGGTCGAACTGTCGGGTGGGTGGTAGTCGCATTTGTTCGATGCCGAAACCTAGTGCAGTAGCAGAGGCCGGAAGTGGGGGAGGGCGATGCACCATGACTGGCTGACTTTTAAACCAGAAGGACACCAGGGTTACACAGACTATGACGAGTGAAAGAATTGCGTTGCAGTCACCAGGACAGTCTCTAACCCTCAGTCTAAGGGGAACGCACTCATGCTCAGCTCGGACAGTGAAACCCACCCATCCTGGAGGGCTGGACCGAGCACTTCAGGGGTATCCGCAACTATCCACCTACACTGCGAGAAAGTCATCAACGGAATTTTTTGCAGTAGGTACTACCACTGCCCTCTACTGTCCGCCGCATAGCCTGCTGAAGACAATTAAAGCAGCAGAAAAACTCCGGGTGCTAACTCAATTCCGACCGAGCTTTACGAATACGGTACCCTTCCACTCATATACGGGTTTGCGTCAATATTCCAGCAGTTGTAGGGATAAAAAAGGAAGCTCATAGGATCTCAAAGACACACCCATTATTAAACTAGGGAAACCCACAAATCCGGGACAATAACTGAGAAATCTCTGTCTTCTGTTTTGTTGACCAAGTTGTGACCTGCCCTCTAAATCACCTGGACACCCACCTGTGACGGAAGACTCCAGAAGAAAGTCGAGCCTTACGGAAGCATAACTAAACCTCAAACAGGGTCATCGCGTTTATCCAATTACAAATAAGTCTTAAGAAGTGAGTATCAGCCTCCACACCATCTTTGTTGATTTGACAAAATCTTAGAAACCGTGATGGAAAATCATGATTAAGCTGCGATGTCCGCAGTGGTTTGCGTGCAAACGTTGAAGCAACTGGACCATGACACAGGCGGCGTCACGAAGAGGGGGGCCATTGTCGGAAGCATTTTGGGTAAGAAATGAGGTTGCGCAGGGCTGCGTATTCTCCCCAGCTGTCATGTTCTTTCTCATGCTAATAGACGTCTGTTGTGAAGATGATCTGGAACCCGCATAAAGTAAACTCCTCGTCCAAGTCAACTCAGAATGCGCATGTGCGAACCAAACCGTTGCTGTCCGAGACCAGTGATCTCCTCTTTGACCATCAACTGAACTGGAGCTTGAACTCCCCAGGTGGCTGCTCAAACTTCAAACTTACACTACCGTGGAGAAGATAACGGCTATATTTCAACCGACATCAGCTGAGGAATCCACGGTAGATGTCACTACAATTAACTCTACAAAAGCATGCATCTTTGCGTGCTTGGAAAGTATCTTCATGGAAGGCATCAGTATAGAAAAGTTACTTGTGAGTCGTATCTCCTTAACCAGCCAGACCTTGGGCGGTCAGCAATACGGTTTAAATTCGCCTGAGTGTCGTCAATACGGAGACTGAGGTAAATTCTGGAAAGAGTACCTATTGCCCCCAAACCCTAATCTCCCCAGCCTTTAGCGAAGTGCCGCCTGGGTAAGGATTATTTATATAACCCCCTAACCAGGGCACGAAAGTAGAAACACCTTCCCCCTCCAACTAATAAAGGTGGCTCCGCGCATAATCCAAAGAAGGGTAATTATTCTCGTGTCATAAGCCTAAACCTTAACCCTCATCTTAACCGTGCCCTAACCTTAATTTCCCTGCAATTTTGTGCCCAGTCACCTGCATTGTGCGCGGTTCCTCTCTTTGGTCCCAGTTAAGGGGGCCATAAAAGTAATCCTTATCGCCACCTGTATTACGCAGAGAATTTCGATGCTTGTGTCTTACCCCTTAACCACCTGAGCCACCGACTCATGCTCTGTTGGTTGCTCTTGAGAATATGTAAATCACCCATCAGTATATTCTGCTTGTTGGTCGGGATCGCGCTTTAGAGTCCGCCTGGGCTTTCGCATGCTTAGGAACCGCTTAAGTAAACGAGCAGCTCCCGGGCAGTACGGGACGCCACTTTAGGTCCCGCAATAAGGAAGTGACGCTTTTGCCCCCTTGGAATGCGGGAAGGAACGGATTTACCCCGTTTTCTTTTTTGCCTTGGCACTCCAGTCTCCTTGAAAATCAACCACTGGGATTTTTCTGTGGTCAGCGTCAGCGTGAGTAGTGGAGAGGCGCTCACTGATCGCGTTGCCAGACATACTCGCTCAAGTGTGCCGTCAACCTCACCCTCGAACCCCTCCAGCAGCTGCACACATAAGCAGAGGTGCATTACCGACAAGCGCAAGGGAGACTGGAATGTCCGTTTCTGGCTTAGCTGCCAAGCGGGCCCGACCCCAGGTTTTGTAGCTCCCGAGGCTCGATCTTGTGACCTGTTGGTTAGAAGTCCGAGACTCTCACCACTGAGCCACTGGCTCGTTTTCCTGTCGGTTTTGATCGGATATATTGACAAAGGAGCCCGTGGCTAAATGCGGGTGTTGGACTTCTAGCCAGGGGCTCGCGCCTAGGGTATCGCATCATCGCGTTGAGTATGCCCGACTGATGGCGGCTAATAAGCCAGAAATGGACATTTCGGTCACCTATGTCTTTGTCAGTAATGTCATTCTTTAAATGTGAATGCCAGTTTAAACAATACGCCCTCTACTATTGTAACGATTTTCACACATCTTAACTGATTCTGCGTGTCTAATAGTAGCCGTTGGATTCTTTACGCCAAACCATTCGCGAATGAGAACTGGCGTATAAAAAAGGTCACTCTACAGCATGAGATATCTAGTAATAGATGTTGGAGCTTAGAACAACGTGATCTTACCACCGGTAATGAAGATGTTGGCGGTGATTATTCTGGCTATCCTCGGCATCGGCCTGACCAGCTTACTGAACTGTACTGTGACCATTTGTTGGCTCTTAGACACTCCTGTAGAGCTCTAAAGGCCTGCTACCAGTCCGTTATAAGAAAAACCTTTTCGAATGCCTTTCATCGTTTCCTTGCAGTCCGGCAACTGGTAAACCTCCCAGCTTACATCGTGGACTTTACTTCTCTGCACGTTGTTTTTTTGCTCCTCTTGCATATTATCATTATTTCTTTTTTTGTCTTCAGCCCCGAAAAGCTTACTCTTCCATCTTCCGAAATGCCCACCAAATCGCCCTGGGAAGACATACCTAACCGTAACCGAGGTACACCTTATTTATATTCCCTTTTTGTTTGCCTCTGTCACATAGTCACCATAACGACCTCCGCTGCAACCGCGCAGTGGCGCGCCTTTACCGGAATACACGCTGTGCGGGGGAGCCCAATAATGTTCGCTGAAAATGCATGTGACATGCCTTAGATGTAGGCTCTCATGGCACGTCAGCCACTGCATCCAATCTCAATATCATTATTTGGGTGACAGGCTCGGATCTTCGACTTATATGTGGGAGAGGAATAGGCCCGAGAATCTATCCGCATGGTATACTGGACGCGCGTGAATCTGTGAATGAATCCATATTGTGACTGGGAGTGCGGTTAAAATGGCCCTTTTTTTATGTAACCCTTATAGCATGCTCTATGATGGAAGATCCGAACTATCCTTGTAGTCGCCTAATACGGACAGTGGGGACTAGGTTATGGGTGTGACAGGTCTAGACATTCTGTTTAGTCTTGCCAGACATGCCTCGCCACCGCATTCTCTTCTGGGTAGGGGTTGTAAGCATGAATCCCAGGTGTGCCACACTTGGGATTGGGTATGACTGGCTGATGACGGCTAATAAGCCAGAAATGGCCATTCCGGTCTCCCTTGTCTTTGTCGGTTCCATTCCATCATATGCTACACGTCGCTATGCGACCGCCTGCGAGGGCTCTAGTCTGAGCTCCAGGGCACAACGGAACATGCATGTTCCTTAAGCAGATCGGTGAGCCCCACACTATCATCATATTCCCGATCACAACCGACAAAACAACGAGCCCGTGGCTCAAATGGTAGAGCGTTCGACTCAAAATACCAAAGGTCGCGGGTTCGAATCCCAGGTGTGCCACACTTGGGATTGGGTATGACGGCTGATGACGGCTAATAAGCCAGAAATGGCCATTCCGGTCTCCCTTGTCTTTGTCGGTTCCATTCCATATATATATATGTATATGTATATATATATATATATATATATATATAGCACAAATATGTTGCTAAAGAGTGCAACAGGCAAGACGCAGACAGCTGTTTCACGGTCATTACCGATCATCAGTACATCATATGCCTTGTGCAGTGAGGTACATAAACAAAGCCAAACAAGTGCGTAACACTCACTAATGTGGTAAGGATCTCACTCGATCCCATTTGTCCGCCCGCCAGTTACCTACCGGCGATAAACGAACGTTGTGTCATAGGACACATACCATATATATAGCACAAATATGTTGCTAAGAGTGCAACAGGCAAGACGCAGACAGCTGTTTCACGGTCATTACCGATCATCAGTACATCATATGCCTTGTGCAGTGAGGTACATAAACAAGCCAAACAAGTGCGTAACACTCACTAATGTGGTAAGGATCTCACTCGATCCCATTTGTCCGCCCGCCAGTTACCTACCGGCGATAAACGAACGTTGTGTCATAGGACACATACCATATATATAGCACAAATATGTTGCTAAAGAGTGCAACAGGCAAGATGCAGACAGCTGTTTCACGGTCATTACCGATCATCAGTACATCATATGCCTTGTGCAGTGAGGTACATAAACAAGCCAAACAAGTGCGTAACACTCACTAATGTGGTAAGGATCTCACTCGATCCCATTTGTGCGCTAGTTTGAGTTTTTGGTCGGTCTCGTCATATTTTTCTTGGAGAAAGTCGTCGATAGTATCGATAGCCAATGCGGGTGGGATAGAGGTAAATAACGAGATCACGTCAAAGGACACCATCACCTCGTCTGCCTCTACTTCAAGATGTTTAATGCGTGTTAAGAACTCGTAAGCTGACTTCGCTGTCCACTTCGAATCCTTGGTTAGGAAACAAAGTCGCTGATACAACCACTTTGACAGCCCATAGGTTGGGGTGCCACGTAACGAGACGGTGGGGGTGTAGGGGCACTCCTGGCTTGTGAACCTTTGACAGGCCGTAGAGTGTGGTGGCGGCCGAAGGTCACATGACCAAAGTCAAACACCGCCTCACCAATGCGCCCGCAAAACGGAGAACAACTCATGAGAGCAGCAACGACTGATCAGTCCGCTGATTGGCATGGGGGAGGCCAACAGGCACGCTGCCTTGCTTAAACCTACGACGGCTCCAAGGGGGACAGTAGTCACGCGAGCCCGCCGGCGTTCAACCTCGGGGAGGTCTAAGGAAGTCAGAAGTGATCGGGCAGGTCAAAGTTCACGCGTCCAACATGGATATAATACGAGGCACGCGGCAAGACTGACTAACTCAAGACCACCCGGAGCAGCAAACACTACGCTCTGATGATGGAAGCGAGAAGGCTTTCGAAACGTCAGTACAAATACAATTTGGTCCATGAACTCGCCCATTCTTCTTCTTCGTCTTCTTCAGGAGATGATGAACGTGATAAGATATCGGGACCTCGAATCTTTACGCATATTTATATATATATTCTCTTCCTTTTTTCATTATATCAGCTCGGAATGCATACTATCTCTGATCTACAACATATATTTGGGCGTCAAACGCTTATTCTTACCAGACGTTGGGAGAAATTCGCACAGAGACAGGCGACGACCTTCGAACAACTAACCTTTCTCCATCGCTGTCGCGATCACAGTGTGTTACCGAAATCGCTTCGCTTCAAACCGACGTTACCAAATGAGACTGGCAGATCACTTGCTTGCAAATACGGATGGCGCGTTTTTAATGCTATAATATCTGACGTGCACAACCGTCTTCGCAGATTCGCGGCAATAATTACTGACGTCAAATCTCAATGCACTTCAACCCTACCTGAAGACGTATTCGATAATGTACAGAAAAGAATTAACGCCACCGTCAAGGATGCGAGAATGAAGAAGAGACTTGATCTCCAGGATAAACTGCAATCTCTGGTCCGCCCTACGACCAAAAAGAACATGGCCACTCGAGTTGTTAACCTTTCTAAAAGGAATCTTTCACCTGCTGAACTCAACCTATTATCGAAGGGATTGGGATTCAATCCATTGGATACTACAACTACCAACTTCCTAGCCGGCCTTGAATCCATTCTACTGACTTCTGCCCTTCCAGATGACATGCGCGCGGACATACGCAGCTGTGCTACTGGTATCCTCCGGCAAAAAGACGCCAGCAAACCCTACCTGCCGATGAAGCACAAGGATTACGATCACTGAAATCGGATGAAAATATTGTCGCTGTTCCCGCTGACAAAGGTGGTGCTACTGTTATCATGGATAAAGATGACTACGTTAATAAGGCGAACAACATCTTCAGTGATATTGAGGCCTACAATCTTCTTGCCGAAGACCCGACAAAAAAGCAAGCCGCAGCCATCAAGAAAAAGGCAAATGAGCTCGCTCGTCTGAAAGTCATAAGTTCAGCTGACTCAAAGTTTATGACCCTCGGAGATCCCCGTATCGCACGCGCATACGGTCTACCGAAAGTGCACAAACCGGATGTCCCACTGAGGATTATAGTGCCACTGATCGGATCACCTACGTACAACATAGCTAAGTGGTTGTACAGGCACCTGAAGCAGCTAACACATGGATCCGAATACAGCATTAACAACTCTCACGCATTCCTCCAAAAGATAAAAGGCCTCAAAGTAAGTACTGATGAATGCATCTTGTCTTTCGACGTCGTTGCCTTGTTTTCTTCCATACCACATGACTTGGCAATTGGATGCGTAGCTCAACGCCTACAGAACAATCCCTTTGAAATTCCAATGCAGCATATTATAGAACTGCTCAAACTCTGCGTTAGGAACTACTGTCAATTCGACAATAAGTACTACCAACAGGTAAAGGGCACCCCGATGGGCTCGCCAATATCAGGACTACTCGCCGAATTGGTTTTGCAACGACTAGAAGAAGATGTTTCCAAACTCTCAAGCCCAAAATCTGGCTTCGATATGTAGATGACACCTTCGTCGTAATAAAGAACTGCGAAATTGACCAACTGCATCAGAGGTTGAATGGTGTTTTCCCAGCCATGCAGTTCACTCGTGAAGAAGCAGTAGGAGACAGCCTGCCATTTCTGGACGTTAAAATCCAAAAGCTACATGATGGTAGTCTCGCAACAAGCGTCCATAGGAAGGGATCTAATGCTGAGATTATCCTCAGCTATGGAAGCAACCACCCAGCAGCTCACAAAAGAAGCTGTGTCCGAACTATGTTCCACCTGGCATACCGTTACTGCAACAGCGATGATATCCTTAAAAAAGAGCTCGCTTACCTATATCGGTTGTTTCGGAGTACTCTCAGGCAGTCGCATAGCGACGTGTACCATCTGTTGATAAAGTGGAACCGACAAAGACAAGTGAAACCGGAATGGCCATTTCTGACTTATTAGCCGTCATCAGCCAGTCATACCCAATCCCAAGTGTGGCACACCTGGGATTCGAACCCGCGATTTTTGGTAATTGATCGAACGCTCTACCATTGAGCCACGGGCTCGTTGTTTTGTCGGTTGCGATCGGGAATATGATGATAGTGTGTGGCTCACCGACCTGCTTAAGGAACATGTATGCTCCGTTGTGCTCTGCAGCTCAGACTAGAGTCCTCGTAGGCAGTCGCATAGCGACGTGTAACATTTTTTGATAATGTGGAACCGACAAAGACAAAAGAGACCGGAATGGCCATTTCTGGCTTATTAGCCGTCATCAGCCAGTCATACCCAATCCCAAGTGTGGAACACCTGGGGTTCGAACCCGCGACCTTTGGGATTTGAGTCGAACGCTCTACCATATATATATATATATATATATATATATATATATATATATATATATATATATATATATATATATAAACTTCACAAATTTGCAGAAGTAAAGTTTTAAAACTAAATCCGTACTTCTTTTTCCAATAACAATGCGTTTTCTCGCATTCCATTTACCTGCTTTTCGTGACCACAAAACCAAATCTTCCGTTTTCTGAAGGGATGGATATATTGAAGATTTTGCCGACTTTATTTAATGTTGTTTTATAATACAACGCACAGAACCTAAATGATTTGATCCGTAGCTTTCAACAGCGTAGAAAAATTCCTAGATAGCAAAAACGTCGAATTTTGCGTAGTTTAAGCTACGTTTTTCCTTAAATAAACAGATCTGAAGTGAACTCCTCATTTGCAGACAGCTTTATGCGCATCAATTCATTTTAGGAAATAAAAACAACACCGTAAAGTGTGTGCGATACTACCACTTCAAATTTTGATCCCGACATTTCATGAGTTATGCAATCTGTATATATTTCTTTTTACGAAGCCACGACATGGACATTACCGTCATCGTCGTTACCGCATAAACAAGAGGCGAAGGTTGCGGTCATCCCACAGCCAGCTGCAAAGCTGGAAATGCTGCTCTGACCGGCGTAAACCCAGCTTACATGGGAGTGAGGAAAGGGGGCGACCGACCATTCACGCGCGCCTCCCCCCTCTGTAGTGTGTATACGCGCTCCCATTAGCCCCAAGCCTGGCCGACCTCGCCCCTCTCATTCTCAGTTCGGTGGACCGTGGCCGTTCCCTCTTATGAGTCATTGACCTGAAAATATCGAACTTGTGTGCTCAGGCGACAAACTATGGAAGTAGAAGCGGCGTTTAGTAGGAGGGATGGAAAGAACTCTGTATTGTCCGTGCCTACGACCTGTGTGTGTTTACGTACCTCTGCTGGCAGTTTAATGAATATTATACGGTTATCCCACTGTGGCAGATGAACTTTGGTCCAAATATTCATACCATCTTTCGATCTGCGCCTATAAAGTCCCTAGTTCGGGATAATTTACTCCAAGTTAGTTATTAACGTTTGGGGAAAGGAAAAAGCAGCACTGTCTTTTTGCCAGACCACGGCTGCTCAAGGTTTCGTTTCTCTGGTAAAAAGCCGTAATGCATAGTGCACTTACTCACATGTGAATAAACACCCGATCGTGACGAAGTAGACGCGATATCTGGAACCAGGGCCTTATTCGCCTGACGTCAGGCAGAAAGAGCTCTTGAACCATCGATCGCGTCTACTTCTTCTGAACCGCTTTCTGGGACTTGCATTTTTTGCTTGTATCAGCAGGTACCCACTCTTTGGCGACAACCAGGAAGCGATTACCTATGTGACCAACCGCTTCTCTAGACCGTCTACACTGCGTGTGTGATCCAGGATTGTTATCATTGTTACGAATGGCAGAATAAGCGTGAAGCAGCGCTTTCTCAATTTACTAAGATATTTGCCATTGCCTCCGATATCCAGAGGTGGCTCAGATATCTGAAACCGTAGGATAAGTGTGTTGTGGTCCGTGCAGCTGCAGTAATAGAGGTTTAGAGCATCCTTCAAAGCGAAAACAGTGGTTCCTTGGAGTCCGAGCTTTACTGGGAAATTTCGGACTTGTTGCCAGCAGCTTGCCCACAGGAGGCTGGGAGACGGGGAGGCTACCGGATATCATTCCCCGTTGCTGGGTGATCCGGTTTTCCACGTAAGTTAGTTCCTATCAGGAAATATGCAGCCATTGGCATTTATGCAAAGTTTGAATGTCCACCGCTTTTAAAGTAGCCATTTGACCCGATACTTCGGCCCTCCTACGGCTAACGACGTATTGTGTGACCCTACTAAGCCGGCAACGAATGCTTACCCTAACGAGCACAATAGACAGGGTTAGGGTTACGTTGGCATGTAGTACGGTCGCGTATTACACGCTGACAATCCTTTGTCGCATATTCTGTTCTTGTCAGTTTCATACCTCAGGTCGTCTTGGCCTCAACTGGAATCATTGTTGGCTACTAACGTCATGCTGGCATTCCTCTTTGTAGTCACCGGCACTTTATCAACATACCTCTTTTATCTGTCCTGCCTTCTAGTATTGCATGTTTGGATTGCTTTATGATAGTATGCTGTTATAAACCATCCTTTTAAAGCTACTCCTGCCGAAGCGCCCGTGTATCGCAGCCCATCTCGCCGTTCCCGAGCCTCTCGTTCACCCGCTAAAGAACGTGGACAGCCTCTGGAAGCAAACCTGGAGGTGGCTATCGCGGCGGCTGAAAAGACCACTTTCATCACGTCCTGGTCACAGGCCGAGTCCCCTTCACCCCGGCACAACAGTCGTCAAGACATTACCGAGACTCGTGAGGGACACTCGCGTGCATTGTCACGTCGCCTGTCTAGCCACCAACACCAGCTTCCCGATGTGGTGCCCACAACTGCCACATCGAAAAACCTCAGAAAACGCGGTAAATTTCTCTCCCTGTCTTCCTTATTTCAGGTTTTAAGCCGTATCTTGTGCTGCTGATACGCAGTCTGAACGAAGCATCTGCACCCGCCTCCTGGTCAAGCAAATTTTTTTTACTGCCATTCGCCTTCTGCGCTGTACTTCCTCTGCCTTTTTGGCCTCTAACCCAACTGTTCTTGTCTCTTGTGTGCATTGTGTGATGATCCTCCTTTCAAACTGTTCTCTTGCAGCCTTCAGGTTTGGATCGTAGCATGCTTGACTGTAGGGCTGCCTGTGCCTAAGACTGTAAAACGCGAGGTTTCCTTTTTTGGCTGCAAAACCAACCAACTCCTCTGAGCTCATACTGAACACCAAAGAAATATTTTTCGTGCTTGTAACCGGAAGCTTGCTCCGTCGGTCCTACTCACTCATGCAGAAATCTTTTTTTATGTATGTGTGTCAAATGGAAAGGAAATTTCATTGGACCGGAATATAGAACTTAGTATGCAATTTCAAATCTGACCTCCGACCACCGTTATGGCTTTACTGTCATCTGGTTTGCATGCTTTCTTGCCACCCAATAATTTGTGGATTTCGCATTGAAGGTAGCGGCGTCTAGAGCGAGTCTTTTTGATCTTATTCCGGAAGCTACGACGCTATTTTTCGTGCACCATCTTCTCTGGTACTTCAATTGTACGCGGGCACGCATCAGAGTCTAGAAGACCTCACGCGTTGTAGGAGGTTTGTGTCAGGGCAATTTAGCCTTCCTTTAAGCACCTCTGGGTATTTTTCCTGGGCATTGACAGTGAGTTTTTCATTGGTACTAAGAATATCTGCGACTTAAGTTACTATTTCAAATAACTCGAGAGAAGTGTGCATCCATTTACTCGTTTCACATTCCTCTGACTTTGTGCCTTAAAAAGTCACATTGAAAAGATATTTTGCGAACTTTCGTGGTCAAGCCAAGGGGTTGTAGTATCCACATACTCTTCTCGCTGACGACTGCGATGAGGGTATGATATGTAACCCCGCTGGGTGATTGCTCAAAAATCTACCTTCCTATTTTATTTAAGTAGGTGGGATTCATTACATTTTGCCTGGTTATAGGTTTTGCGATATGTGAATTTTAATCTTCACAAACTATGATGTTAAAGTTACCCGTATCGGGCTCAATCTTAGTGTAAGGACTACGTTAGGCTTTTGGTTAGTGTTAAGGGTTAAGTTATTCCTGGAGCTGGGGTTGCCAGGCTTGAGTTATGGTTGGGGTTCGGGCTTAGGGTTAGGGTTTTAGGCCTTAAATTGAGGTTACGGCTATGTTTGAGTTTTCGTTAAAGACTTGCTGGTTAAGGATTTGGATTACCCATTAAAGGCATGGCCACGTCTGTCGTTAGGGTTGAAGTTAACTGCAGTTTTCCCAGTGAGCTTACCAGCCCCACCCTTGCCAATACGTGTGTAACAGGTTTCTAGTTTGCATAAGATTTATCACGTAACACATGCTCCCTAATTTTCCCAAGCTTTTTGAGGGCCTCAGCGGGTAGCCTTCGTGGTGCATGTGTAAAACCGATGAAACAATGGATTCCCTTGCCCTTTACTGTGGATGTGTGGCCCCGAAACAACTTCATTGGACTGTTATAAACCTAGTCTGTCTACTCTGATGATTCCGATAGCCAGAACTCCTGACGCTGCTAATGGTTGTAATGATGGCTTGCATCCTATTATTGATTAACCTACTTCTGCCGGAAATCCGACCCCCCCCCCTCCCATCTCCCGTTATTCGCCACGTGCTATTCTCATGGCACTGAATTTCGTACACTTTTGCAACCAATCAGGACCGTCTCAAATGCGACGTAAGAGCCGGAGTCCCTTCGGTGATATTGAGATTGGCAGCAACCAGCCCGCACCAGCCTCAGCCTCCTCCCTGTATGTGTCCCATGCCGGCGCAGGTCGACAACCGCCAGATGCGACGCTTTCCCAGCCGACCCCCTTCGAACAGACAGTTCCTCTGCTGGCCGGTGCAGTCAATCCAGTCAATCCCTTGTTGCCGCTCCTGCCCACACAGACGTCCACCATCCCTGGTGGTGGGGGCACGCCTCCATTCAAGACTGCCGCCACTGAGGCGGATGGTAGAAGTGGCGGTGAGCTACCCGCAGCTTCATCTCGTCCTGGCGTGAAACTCACGATCGCGCCTCGGGTTAAGGTCAGTCAGTTGTCGGATTCGATTGACACCCTTGGCTGTGTTTTATTTGCCGATACCCCCCTCGTCGATTACAATGGCATCCGCTACGGAAAGTCGGTCGTACACGAATGTAGCCGCAACTACTCCTAGTGCTGACTTGCGAAACACCTCATTCTCTCTCCGCCTCCTTTTACTCACCTCCCTTACCACCCGTCGTATTCAAATAACAAGACTGAATGGTTGAGACGGTAGACGGATCTTAGTGTGGTTACTGCCTTGACACAAAATTCCCTCTACGCCTCTCGCAACACGACTGAATCCTGACGGACTGAACTAGACTGTTTACACCTCAGTCAGGCACTGTGGTTAGCCTTTATATTTTTTCGTCCCCAGTCGAAACGGTCGCTGGTCTGGGGCTGCACTGCTGAGATCAGGTGAAGTAACCCTCCAACTGGGAGACATTTGATGTGGCTGTAAATCCATCACTGACTTCCTTCTGGCCGGTGACGCAAGTTGTCCGTTGCTTAGCAACCTACCAAACCACGCTTTTTCTACTGTTCTGGGGATTAAAAACCACGCCAGGTTTATTATAGTAAGGGAAATATGTTCTAGATATACTTTCTTCTAAACCAACAAGCCTTGGCGGGGCACCACCTGGGGTTGGGTATGACTGGCTCATGACGACCAATGAGCCAGAAATGGCAATTCCAGTCTCCCTTGTCTTTGTCGGCATAGTTGATCCGCCTATACTACTACTACTTTTACCAGCCGCTGTGCCGCTATTCGCTGGGCTCAAGAATGAACCCCAAGGCAGAGCGAACTAGTGAGTGCCGTTAGCGATCGGTGAGCTACGCATGTTCTCAAATTGTTTGTCGGGTTCTCTATGCTACATGCTCGTGGTTTACATAACTTACACTCTTTTATGTAAAATTTTGTCGTCCGCCTAGCCTTCGTCAACTGTGCTGTAACCTGTCTTTCCAGTCCCATACACCTCTGAAAGCTTTCACCCTAACTCACCGAAGCTAAAGTTTCTGATGTCTCCTCTTCCTTTCCCAGGTACCAGTTCTACGTCCCGGCAGTGGTCTGAAAACGAAACAGCCCGGCAGTCGCCAGGTTGAAACGCCGGCTCTAGGTGACGACGATGGCGACGGCCTCACTGACCGTCTGCTTTCGTCCAGAAGACGTGAGCCCGCCGAGGAGAGCCGACACTCGCGGCACCAGCAACGGCTCCAGCGACGACGAGGCAGCAGCTCCTTGACGCGTCGCTCAGATGGCGCTGACAGCGATGAAGCCAACAGTAGAAGGCGGTCGCCGGTTCGCGTGGCTCGCGACACTTCTCGTCCTGTGGTTAGTCCCCTGGGTCGTCGACGGCTTCGAGAGCCTTTGCGAACGGAAGAGGAGGAGGAGGAGGTGGTTCCGAAGCGCTCCCGCTTGGGCTACACTGCAGTCAGCCCCGGCGACTTGGACTCACAAGATTTTCAACTGCCGCCGATGGATCGTGACGGGCGGCGTGTTAGGGAGCCCTATCAAGGTTTGTTTTCTGTGCACGCGCGTGCTGCCTCACTCCTGTCAAGGTTGATCTGCTGCCAGGTCATGGATATGTTATACACATAGAGAACCCAGTAGTCTTACATGTTCTCTTTTAATCCTTACTGGCCTAACCGGTCTTAACATACGCAACGTTGTCAAGGCTAACCACTATGCGTCATATTCGCAACTATCCCTCATTACCTTGCATCTTGCACTCATAAGTCTACGCAGTTCCCTCTTCTCAATGTCACTCCAGTTTATATGTTCGCCCTTTCTCGGTTTCCGGTGACAGGTGGAGTTGGACATTTAAAACTATCAAAATTGGCTTCGTTTGGGGATTGCAGGTGGAACCATACTTACAGTACAGGTAGTAGCTAAAAGCCTAGACACGTGTTTCGCCGGCATTCTGCCCCTGTTTAACGCAGCTTCCAGAGGTTCCGGTTCATCAGTGGGTCCTTCAGCATTCCCTGTGTGCTTTCTGGTAGATAATCTAGTTTACAACTTACTGCTTTTTAATTTTCTAAAAAAACTAGTCGCTATCTTGGAGTAAATCAGTCCATTTGAAGCCTTATAGGCGTAGACTAAAAGTTGATATGTATATTTGAGCCGATTTCTCTCTGTCACAGCGAGATAACCGCGTAATATTCATTAAACCCCTCGCAGCTGTGTTGAATAGCGACAGAATACCGGAGAAACACTTGTCTGGGCCTTTAACTAGTACTGTGCTGTATGGTTCCACCCGTAAACCCTAAATATACTACTTGCTGCCTGTTGACAGTTTAATAAATATTACGCGAAAAAGTCGACCCGAATGGTCGTATCACCGTTCATTCTACGCCTATAAGCCTTCAATTGCACTGATTTACTCCAAGTTAGCGATTAATTTCTGAGTTCCGGGCAAAGCAAGTGCGTCGGAGAAACTGTAAGGCTGCTCCGGACGCGAATTGCCGAACACGTGGCAGCAGTTCGGTGAAATGACGCCGATTGTCAAGGTGCGGTTTATTTGGCGAGAACTGGCTACAAATTCAAGTTCGATGAGGCTGAAATTCTCGCGAGAAGTGATAATCGCGTGAGCCGCGAGTCGCTTGAATCATGGTTTACAGGTCCCCAAGTGCAATGACGCCCCAACCAATTTAGCCAAAGCAATCAGTCACCCAAGGAGCGCTCAGGGCAACGCATTTCCTAACGCCAATCCCGGTCAGATAGGTGGCTGACCAGTCATCACCACCACGGGTGATGAAAATTCGGTGGATTAAGACCCGCATACCGGCCTCCAGATGACACTCATGCTCGATGAAAGTGGAGCTTTTAATTGCCATAGGTACGCAGGAGAATAGCACCTGCGTCTTATAAATACCGCAACTCCCTGTGCACGAAATACCCTAATTTGATACTGTCTCTGAAGGTAAGTTCGAGTTGGAATCCGGAACGTCAGGTGATCGCGTTTACCTCTTCTCAATTACTTCCTGGGAACTCGCATTTTCGCTTTTATCAACTCTCACTGTTTTAAACGGTTAAACGAATATTCCACGTGACCTTGATTTTTGCCATGAAGACAAACCCAAAAAAAATGTATTTTGCAGATAGACTAGAATGTAAGGCCTATACTGTTTTACCTTGTTAATCCTTTTTGTGCATACTGATGCCCTTTTTGGATATCATTTGGTTTACCTCTCTTTTTTTCCTTTTTTGGCAGATCGAGGTAGCTTTGAGTCGAGAGACAACTACACTGGCGATGGTCACCGTCGAATGGGCGATGGCGGATCGCGTTCACGCTATGATGATCAGCGTGGAAACAAACGTGGTATGGATCTGGAACGTGACTCCTATGGACCGTCACAATACAGAGGTAACATGACTTCTGTGATCCTTGGTCTCTGCTAGTGGTCTCTCATCATCCCCACTGACTTTACTCTTGTCCAGCAACGGATGGTAATTTGGGCCTTTTGAGAATACTGGGGTCTTGTTTTGAAGAAAGTGGAACCCCACCGCACACCTTTTGGTGATGAAGTTAAAATATTCTATCTCAGATAGCTTTCAATACGCTTGATCTCATCCGGGGGACTCTTTTGTGCAAACCCCTGTCCAAATTAATTAACTTGATAATATGTAGGTGTGGTAAAATCGAAATGGATGGCTGTATCTGGTCTGACGGTCCTCGTTGCCAAGTGCTTGATCACTACCTGTAGAACTACAACCACGGGCCTGGCTTTCGATTGTCAAACGTTAACCTAGCTGCTTCAGGTTATCTTGAACTTTGTGGGCAAATAAATCCCTTCTGACGATACCCGTTCCAGTAGTTGTGCTATCTTATGAAATGCTAGGAAAAATTCAAAAATTTGCTTTGCTATTAGGTCATATTGTTCAAGTAGGGTCGTGCAGCATAATCCCAAGACATTTCGGTCACCTTAGGATAAGGGCTTTTGAAAAAGCTTCCTTTCGCATGTCTACGAAACTACGTTTCATAAAAATGACTATTTAAGTAGTATGCATTTTGCCATTGCTTTTCGATGCCCTTATAAATTCGAATACCTTTCATCGAAAAAAAACTGCCCTAACCTATTCTTTCTTATGTTTATTTATTCGTAAATTACGTCTTTTTTTCAATTCGGTAGATGAAGAAAGGGCATATTTTGGTTTAAAAACCTTCTGTGACTCCCGAATAAATTTGCATTCAGTTTCAAATTCCAAATCCTAGATTTTCTGTGTAAGGAGAATCATAAATTTTTACACCCCACAATGTTGCATAGGGCTCACAAAAGTTTGTGGTGGATTAAAAAATCAAAAGGAAAACTGTATACTTCTTAAATGGCTATTTTTTTACCGAATGTGACTTGTTGACCGAAGTCTTCATTACTGAGTTAGTCAGTTTCCAGGCGCTTTCTTTCACTATTCATTCCTGCCTTTCTCTTGAAGTTCGTGCAGTTGAACGTCGGTCGGACTTTGATGTGTCGGAGACAGTTGGCGCCTACTCCAGCAGCCATCGCCATCATCTCCAGTACGAGGATCGTGGTCGCTCTGGGCCCTCCGTTTCGGACAATCAGCGACGCTACCGCAGTAGCATCAAGCGCAGCGCTGGCGGCGGTGGCGACGACTCACCCTCGACAATGGGCTATCGGTCCTACCACCGACGTGATGAGGATTCACCGCCGTCGGTTACCGAGGCCTTTGACAGCCGCCGCCGCCGCAGTCGAGCTGGTGCCGGCGGAGGTACTCGCGTGGAGCGTAGCCGATCGCCTTTTGAGAGCTCTCACAACCGAGAAGACGCAGCGGCTGCCGAACAACGCCTGAACGAGCTGCGCAAGCGGCTCACGGTCGTGGACGACGCCATCGCAGAGCTGCGGGCGCACCACACGACTAGCAAGACGGCTGCTGCTGCTGGAATGCGATGAGATGCCCCCTTCTCCGCGCCCCGTCGCTCTCATCTCTTTACTGTAGGAATTCTTGTACACCTAGGCATTTGCGGTTGGTTTCAGTGGGCGTATGAGTGTGTGTGTGAGAGAGTGCGAGTCTGGCGCATACGCATTTTTGCGTTGCCTTTTATGCTTCTTGTTAAGTACTATCCAATTTTCTCGTGGACTTAACTCGACAAGGTTATGCTACTGTGTACCCTTTCAATCCCTTGTCCTCTTCCCCTCCCCCTCTTTTCCACACTTCGAATTCTTGTAAATTTTACTGTTGTTACGTCAATGATTTGTTCATGAAAAGGTAGTAAACTACTGTGAATGAACTCAACGTGCTGGAAAACCAGTTATGGGTGCGTCCTACGAAATTTCATCGTAAATTTAGTCGATAGGAACCACTCCCACGAATGCATGGCATACCTTCGTGGGAAGACAAGACTCGTTTTCGGCGTCATATGGACTGCTCAGAGAAAGGAGAGGATGGAGGCGGAAGTTTTAATGTCCAAACAATTTAACGCGGCGCTATCCGTGAACAATCGAGGTCACGTCTGATCTATTCAGTCTTGGTAATGTCGCGGATTTCGCCTCTCCAGGCGTGTCGATCTGAACAGCGGATTCGGAGAGCTCAATCCATTCCCTCCCAGAGTGACGGGGACCGAATACAGTCCTGGCGAACTGTCCATCTGGGCGTTGGATTGACCTCCCCTTCAAAACGTTGTGTCCGAATTGGTATCGCAGGCTGCGTTGTGGAGCTCTCGATTTATACGGGTCATCATTGGTTTTCTGGCGTGCGTCCTGCTCGTCGTGTTATGTGCGTTTTAATTTCGCCACGTGATCATGACGCTTGTTAGGCCAGGTGAGCCATGACGTTCGATCAGTGATTTGAATATTTCACGAAGAAGAGTCTTTTGTCGGCGTATCCTGGTGAAAAATCTCTAGATGGTGATCCGTCGGTTGCTGAAACATTTGAAATTCTGAAATGGCTTCATGATTAGCAAAGATTAACTAGGTGAGGTTGTGGAATTTATTCTCTTGCAGGACAATATCGAAATATTTCTGGCGGGTTAGCATGCTGGGATTTTGAATGCATGTCTTCTTGTTCACCCGCGGAAATCGCGCTCCAAACGTATGACTACTTACGTAGTGTGTATTTGATATGCAGAGTTTCGATGCCCCAATAAATTTAGATATATTTTGTATGAAAATTATACAACATACTCTCTTTCTTGTGCTCATTTGGTAGCCGAAGAAAAGATGTATCTAGATTCTTGAAATTTTCACAATCCACGAATAAATTGAAAGCCTGTCTGTGGTCGCGTTTGCATATAGGGTCTATAATCTGTATGCTTTACAAGTAAGGAAAATCATACACATATTTATGGCATGACTGTGTTCTATACTTAAGGAGGTAAATTATCAGACGAATAGTTACGGTCTTAAAAAATCTCCCCATTAGAGATTATTTGCTACCGGACGAGTACACAAAAGCATAGTTTGCCCATGACTTCAATTTTAGAATGTATTTTAATCTGTCAGGGCCTCAAAAATCATCTGAAACGATTCATGGAATTATCTTTTACTACGTGTGGTTTTTGCAAACAGCCAGATATATTTACTTTAGAAAGCTGGCATCTTGGCGTGTCTGAAATAGTGTGGAATTATTCCGCACGGTAATTAGCCTAACAACCCTACGTAAGAAAATTCATTTCAGAATTTCGGTTAACATTTCTTGAGGTCGGTCACTGGCTGTACCTTTCTAGCTTTTACTCCTCTGACGCGTTTTAAGCTGGGGGGGTGGGGGTGCCATCTGCCCCCCTCTCATTTCCGAAATCTAGGCTGAAATGGCTCCTTCACTGTGTGGCCTACCTTACAGCTCTCCGATGCGAGATATGCGGTTTTCGGGTGTATCGAAAAGAGCACACCGAGACGTACGTTCATCCTCATCACTCGTCCTGCTCGCGCCGATTCCTAGTCGTCCTGACCGCGCTAGCGGGGCATGCTGGCTGCTGGACGAGTGAGGTTGATGCTGCGCAAGTTTTCTTTACTGCCATTCATGCCCTCAATCTGCACCCTTTGAACTGTGCTGGTTCTCCTCCTATGCAGTACCAAAGCATTACAAGCTTTTTACCGTCCATCCTCGCTGAGAATGACGGGAATTACGTGAACGAGGCGCAGAGCTTTAAATCTCGACTAGTCGGAAGGTCTGTTCACCCCCTGAAACCGCAATCTTCCAAAGAACTGACTATAGCTGTTGGTAGCTCCTACACGCCAAGAAATGATACAGCAAACATGAGGGGCTAAAAAACTTATTTTTCTAGTGTCAGGCAGTCCGGCGAACCCGTGTTTTCCAAGCGTCCGGCAGTGTGGTAGTGAACGAGGAAATAGCGCCTAAAGAATACATGTCTCTGTAGAATTTCCCTAGACTTCACCGATAAAGAAATGATTGCATTTCATTACATCCATTAGCATTGGCAACGGCTCATCTTCGCTCTTAGAAGAACTGGCAGTTACCCGAGCGACTGCAAGGGAACGCGGACCACGTCCATCGCGGTTGCAGCTTTCAAAATCTGAGATGGCTACTTGCAAGCTGACGAAACCTGCAGGAGTGAGGAAATATGTGCACGCATTCCGCTTATTTTGCGATTTACTGAATGCATTTGGCAGCAGAACGTGGGCAATCCGTGTTTCAGTGCAAAGCTAATTAATTTTCTCCTTGTCTTCGATGTAGTGAACCCTTAAATGATCACACCCACAGTAGGATACGGGAACAATGACAACCCCCAGTAAAGGTAATTCCGCTAGATTTCAGATAAAGTAGAATTAAAGATACGGCTGCGATTAAGGTTTGGTTTAGGGTTTGTATTCGGATTAGGACACGAGAATATTTACTCTTCTTGAAGTGTAGCGGAAAGCCGCCTGTGGTACGATGGGCAGGGTGGTCTTGACGCTGCAGAAGTATGTTAGCACTTCCAACCGTTTTAACTACAAATTCCATATTATTGGGAGAAGATCCACGCCAAAATTAAAAGAGAACAATAGGCTTTACTACGTAATTGCTCACCATACTGACAGCACAGGCGCTGTAACAATGCCGGCACAGGCAAGGGATGCTAGAATGACCCTTTCTGGTTCATTAGCCGTCGTCAGACAGTCCGACCCAACCCCAGGTGGTGCTGCACCACCCGCGACCTTTTGATCAGAAGTTCAACACTATGCATTGGTTATGAGAGGCTAATGGGCCAGAAATGCCCATTCCAGTCTCCCTTGTCTTTTTTGGCATTGTTAATCTGCCTTTACTACTACTAGCCGCTGCGTGGCTACTGGCGGGGCTCGAGAGTGAGCTCCAAGGCACAGTGGGGTGAGTGAGTTCCGTTAACGAGCGGCGAGCGCTCATTAAGTAAAACTCCAGCCCCGCGCGTTTCGCCGATCTTGTGCTGCTGCATAACGCAGCTGCAAGGAGTTAGACTTGACTATTTGAGAACTTGTGGTGCCGGACAACGTGTATAAAACGCGGGCTTGTCGTGAATGAACAGGCAGCCTTGTGGCCTTCTCCGCACGCCACTGCGTTCTCACGAAGTCAGCTGACAACTTCCTTTTATCGATTCATCTCCTCCTCCATAAACATTGAGTTTGCTTTAGCGTTGTCTGCAGGCAACTCCGTCTACTTGCTGGTCGCTGAATTCACTCACGGCGCCTCGCCTGCTGCCACATGCTCCGGTTTACGTGATTCATATCTGTATTAATTGATTAATTACATTAGTAAAGCGACCTATAGTTGGCCCAATTGCTGTATGATAGAAACTTTGATGACAGCCATTTCAGACTGATCAGCAATTACATTTCCCCTTCGTTATATTTACCAAAGCAGATGACTCGGCGAACTGTGTTGATTCATAACACTGACAGTCAGGCAACACTTGGGTTTCCTTTTTTAGAAACAATACTGCGCAATTCGGTGGAGACGTGTCCGCCACTGTTCATATCGAGCGCATATTAACTGTCCTAGGCTCAGTATCCGGGGTCATCTCTTCGAGACAACAGAGAATTTGAAAGCTTAGCGTGGAAGCTGGCCTTCCTCGCATTTGACAAGTACGACCCTTAGTGGGGGGGGTTTGGGAAGATTTGAAAAACTCGGTGAACTCCGTGAGAGTCAAACCCATGACAGTCTTCATTAAAGCCAACGCTCTTATCACCGGATTTTTAAGTAATCAATCTAGAATCCATCAGATAACTACCAGAAATACTTTATTCTCTGGATTCCATCTACCAGAAACGCCATGGAGAGGTATGGGGGGACCGATAGACGAGCCGAAGCTCTCGCTGCCGCATAACGCAGAAGCAGAAACATCGGCGAAAAACGTGTCTGGACGATTAGCTAGTACTGAATAACTTCTTTGTTATATATATAGAGTTTTATAGAGTTTTAGCCAAATTCCTGAAACTAATGATTGCCAAACTGTACGTACTTCCTAAAGTTCACAAGATTGGCATTCCCCTGTGACCGATAATCACTTTGCTCGGTGCCCCAAACTAAAAGATTTCAAAGTGGCTATTTCATCAAATTCATCCAATTACAAAGAACACAAAATCCTTCATTCTGGATTCATTTCAATTTCTAGCTAAGATAAAGAGCTTCAAAAATGCGAATGTCATGCGATGTTATCTCTTTATTCACGCCTATTCCTCTAGACTTAGCAAAAACTGTACTGCAGAACTCCAAAAGACGTACGTAACAGATATACATGCGGACGTCCTATTCGAACTCCTTGATCTTTACCTAGAAACAAACTTTTCATCTAACGAGAAATACTACCGAAAAAAGAAGCCATTGTGGGGTCACCTATATCAGGATTTTCGGTAGAAGCTATAATGAAGAAATTAGAAGCTACAGCTCTTCCCACATTTAACCCGAGATTGTGGCTGTGTTATGTAGATGATACATGTTTTATCCTCAAAAGTGATCAGCTAGAATAACGCCACAAGAGCCTCAATTCCACCATCCCAGGGATTCAATTTTTCTTTGAAAAAGAGGTTGATGAACAACTCCTAATCTTATGTGTCCTCGTATACAGAAAGACTGATGGAATGCTACAAACCTCAGTTTATCGCAAAGATCTATACTCCGATGTCATCTTACATTTTGAAAACAATCACCTAATTTACCACAAATTCAACTCTGCTAGCAGCTTGTTAAGTCGAGCTAAAAGTCACTGATCCGATGAAAAAAGATATATCTACTAGCGATAAAATACCTTTTCAAACTATTTTCACAGAATGGATGTTCTCCTAACTTTGTTCGTTGATGCAAGCGGTGATAAAAAATCAAAGAAAAAGATATTTCTAAAGCTACGACCAGTCAAGCCCCATAACCAACGAGCTGGCGAACTCTCCCATATGTAAAGAATGTAGCTGAGCTATTCGAACGACAGCTCAAAAACACCAGATATGGATAGCACAGAAACCTATGGCGTGTACACCCTATGGACAGGGTTGGCTATTTCAACAGGAAAGAAATTGTCTACAGCATACCGCGTACCAGTTATGATGCTGTCTATTGTGGCCAAACTAGGAAAGATATTTCCACCCGTATACATGAACATCAGGTGGTGGTAAAGAGACGTGACCACTTATCCCAGGTCACCATGCGCTCACTGGACACAGGACGCATATTTGCATGGGAAATTACCCGCATAGTGGGCGTCTGCTCAAAAAGGAATGACCGCGAATTCCTGGAGGCAATGCACTCCGATGAGGCATGCATTAATATGCATGTGGATTTAGATGCCACGTACGAGTTTCTCAAAGTCAGGTGGAAGCGAACACAGCAACTATCGACTCGAGAATAGAATTCATCGAACGCCTATTGGTTTACACTTTGAACTAACATTAAATTTTGCATTAGGCACTGTATAAGTTAACTGCTTTTGATACAACTCCCATTTGTCTGAAGACGAACTGGGGAACTAGATTCGAAAATTAACACAGTAAAATTATTTTGTTCCCAAAGAACTTCAATTTATATTTATTAATTGTAGATGTTACCGGACTCACTCGTCCCATTGTGCCTCGCGAGCAGCCGTGCAGCGGCTAATGCTTTGAGATCAGAAAAAACTACAGACAAAGAAATGGTAAACTAGAATGACTGGTTCTGTCTTTTTAGCTGTCATCAGTCAGCTGTACCCAACCCAAGGTGTTGCAGCAACTCCGCCTCTAACTCACGACGAACATTTGTGAAACCTGACACCAAACGGTCCACAGATACTTTTTTTCCAAAATTATGTGCTGTCATCCCCCCGGCAACCTCTGTACCATCATCAAGACAATGCAATGGCAATGGTACCCTTTTTAAGAAAATGTTAAAATTGTACATTAAAGCAAGTTGCTAGATAAGGAGCTACAGAGGACGACAACTAATGAAGACAAGGCAGACTGAGATGAACAGTTCTGGCATTAGGCAGCCCCACCCAAGCCCAGGTATTGCAACACTTGAAACTCGAACCCACAACCTATTGATTAGAAATCAAAAGCTCTAACCCATATATATATATATATATATGCATATTCATGACTGAACATATAAAGTTTGATTACGGCTGATTTATTCCAAGTTAGCGCTTACTTTCTGAGGCGAGTAAAAAGCAGCGCATCCAACGTTGGAATTTAAAACCCTCGTCTGGGCATAATGTTCCGGCTCTGGCAGCCGCGGCTATGCGGGGGCGGAGCCCAGTCTTTGTTTTCACGCTCTCATGCCAGACCAGCTCTGCCTAGATTTGTTTATCATCTTCCACACTTCAGTCGTTTTAGGCTATGTTCGCGTGACTGAATTTCGCCTCACCCACCACTTCGACACTGTTTAAATTTATTCTGCGGGATGGATGTTATTTCAAAAGTGTGTTTTTTTCGACAGATAGAGAGAGAGAGAGAGAGTGCGTGAGAGAGAGAGAGATAGAGGGCAAGGGAGGCGAGTTTACGTAGGATGTAAGTGGCGCGATTTGGGCTCCATGCTCTTTTTTTCTCCCTCCCCCTTCCCCCAATTAGTCCTCCAGACATGGGTTAGGCTACTGAACAAGGTTTCTTCGCTCTTGGATAGTAGGTACACTGGCAGCGTGGCAGTCTTTGTCCTGGTCGTTCAGTGCAGAGTCTGAATTTTGTTTTGTTGGGGACCACGTGCCGACCAGCTGGCATTTTGAACGCGCACCAACCGCCATCTTCCTGCGTACCATAGGCGAAATGAGCCACGAGGAATGGAAATTGGATGAAAAAAGAAAAGGAAGGTTAAGAATGCGTCAGATAAAGGAAGTAGGACCACAAAGACAACCAGCACCTAGGCTCACCCTAGCAGAAGGCCATCGCGTAATTGGACGGGTGAACAAGAGTGGACCACTTTGTGGCACTTCTTGGGCTGGAGTGCAGAGGCAGAAGACGAGACACAATGGCTTGATTCACACGAGTGGCTTCCGAAAGTACGCTCGACGGCCGACAGGAGAAAATCCTTTAAAATATTGGTGCACCGTAGCTCCAATCGCGTCTCAATGGAGCCCTACGTGTGAGGGGCGTTGGGAATAAATTGAGGGAACTGAACGCAAACGTATTGCAACTTTGGGACAAAGGTACAGAAAGCTGTAAAAAAACTTCACTAAAAGATTGTCATCAATTTTAGGGGTACGTATGAAATTGACCCGAACCCACTGATACCCATTCTTCGTATAAAAAACTTTTAAGAAGACGCCACTGGCTTGCAAATGAGTAAGAAAAAATTATTTTCCTGTCTAATTGTATCTAAAAATATTTGAATTTATAAGGATCTCGAAAATAACGGGCAAAAGTCATGCTACTTAAGTAGTCACTTTTACAGGACGTAATTTCTCCAGGAGACTGGAAAGACACACTTTCATAAATCAGCATCCTAACAGGACTGAAATATGTTTTGATTATGCTGCATGCTAAGTAATATTACAAACGTACTTGTGTGATCTTTTTGAAACAAAAATGCATTTCAGGTTCCCGTTTGACATTTCATGAGATAGGACGTCTTAGAAATTTGTGTTTCTTTGGGCTCTTTCACTTTTGAACTATTGCTCGCTTTTAAGGATGGTTCTTTCCTTCTTTTTTTCCAAGGTCTTTTCCTGCAGCCAACGAGGTTAGAGGCCTTACGTTAGGCGGAGCGAAAAACCTTAGAGCCTAGATGACGGCCCTAAAGCAAGAATACAATACTGGCAGTTCGGCCGTCGCAAGCGATAATGTCCACCATGCGGAAATACATGTTCATTAAGTAAATAGTGCTTACGTTTGGTCGAAAAGCATGCAGTTTGAAGGAAAAGAAACAAAGTTTGGTAAGGTTTTATGAGTGTAAGGAAATGTTATCTGTATCAAAGTATGCTTCGTATTGTAAATGCTCCTTTGTCATTTCAACGGTAGTTTGCACAGTCCGGTGGTGTAAAAGCATGGTGATCGAGAGTCAGTGAATTCTTAGAGGGCCTGTTTTCTAGCATTGTCGGAATAACAACGTTATCTTACGAAAAAGTTAGTCCTATTCCAGAATAAGTGGTGAGTGTGGTGGATGATGAAGAACTACCAAGTCCAAATCAAGTAGTTTTGCCAATGTCATTTGTGCGCCGGGTGACCTAGCGTTGCCCTGAAATAGAGTAAAAGTTGATTGGTTGAGCAATGTAGGGTGTTATTCTGCAATCTTTTAGATTATTTGGATCCTCTGGTTGCGGTATACTGCAGCAGTGATCAGTGTGCCAGATTTCATGAAATTATAGCGGATCACACCTACGCAAGACCACAAAACCCTCACCATCAACTTATTTTTATGAGTATTACGCGTTGGGCTGTGTTTTCGTGGAGTTTCCTCGTCAAACCACTGTGTTGAAGGTTTATGGTTAACATAGTGGATCCATTTCGCATCACATGGGACAATTCGATTCCAAAATGGAACATTTTGTGACGAGAACGCAACATCCCGAAAGCTTCCCAATTTTATTGTTTCTGTTTTTCATTCACTCCGTGTGTAACCAACATATCGAACTTTTTTATTATTACCAACTTCAGCTAAGGGAGGTAATATTGCTTGCTTGCAAACACCTTGAGGTGGATCTTACTTGACGGTGCCCTTTAGCTCGTCACTATCCGCCTTTAATTTTGGCCGACCGCGTGGATGATTCATGAGGTGAAAGGTACCAGAAGGAAATTTCACAACCCAAGTTTATACCGTCTGATGTGAATTAATAGTAGAGCCAAATGCAACATTCATATTCTCAGCCGGCTGTGATCCTCTATGTCCTCGTAGGAATCCATATTGTAGAGTTGTACTAATTGCCACCTTTTCCATTTTAAACAAGAATAAGCAAAATAGGTTTTTAACATCTTTTAAAGGAGAAGGCGAAAGATGCGTGGCAGCTTTCCAGCAAAAGCAAAACCATATCCAAATGTAACACCAACTTGAAATTAGAAGCTATCAAAGGTTACTATGTGCCTCACTATCGAGTGCATACTTATCGAGCGTCCGTTTAAGGAAGCTGTCGGAATAGAGGGCACGCAGTGAGCTAAAAGTGAACCAACAGAAAAAAATGCGCCCGTGTAGAAACGCCAGAGGCGTTTGGAAATCCTGAACTTAAAACGGTTTGCGGCGGTAGGAAAGTGTGCGTGATTGGTGGGGATTTTCACAGGATAAAAAAACTATCCCTCCGAGGAGGAGGAGGAGGAGGAGGAGGAGGAGGAGGAGGAGGAGGAGGAGGATGTGGAGGAGAAGGGGTGGAGGAGGAGGGGGAGAAGGGGTGGAGGGGGTGGAGGAGAAGGAGAGCTTGAGTGGCAGAGGATTGCCCAGCTGCCAAAAGCTCTTTGTCACGAAGGGAGGCAGCACGTTGGGGAAGAAGCAGAACCCTAGTAGACTTGGTGACGGCGGCGGCCACCCTTATTACGCTACTGATCGAATAGCCCACTGGCTGTGGAGAGAATAGAAGAACCAACCCTGGACGCAATCGGAGCGAGATGATGAGGGAGATTTGACGCCACGAAGTTCACTGCTGTGACATACAATCTCGGGGAATAAAGCGAGATATGAAAGCATACACTCAAACGATGAGGGTGGTGGTGGTGATGAAGAAGAAGAAGGAGAATATCGACCAGCACAAAGGAGACTGGAATGGCCGTTTTCGGCTCATCAACCGTCATCAGTCAGCCCGGCCCGAATTCTGGTTGTTGAGCGGTTGATAACGAGCTAAAAATCTTCTTAAGTTTTTCCGAAAATACTTGTGGCAGACGGTAGTCCACTATGACGTGAGCACTTTCGAAAAATTTCTGTCCGAAGTGGATAAACAAGGAAACACTATTATTGGTAGAAGTACGATTAAGGATTTTCACTAGACTTAGAGAGGACTGGTTTAGGCAAATTAGCAGTATCTGAAAAATGTCGATACCTAACGAGGAATGTATCTGAATTCCAATCTAGTTCAGGAACTTTGAACTCATCAGTGATTATTTAAACGTTAAAAGCAGACTCTGACTCTGTTCTCAAGACTTTACAGCTCTAAACTGAGCTGAAATGACCACGGCTATACATATAAATGGCTTTTCTTTCCAGCGAGAAAGAGAGAGAGAGGGGCGTGGGAATAATTAAGGGTGCTAAAAGCAATTTCCAGAAAAGGAGAACTTGTAGTCGTAAACAAGTGTTCGAGGGAAGATTTGCTGCGAAAAAGAACAACCACCGTGAATTAAGGCAAAGGTCCGTGATTTTGTCAGGCATCCAACATAAGGTTTCATCTCCAAAGCAACGGATTCAAGCCTGTCTGTCTCACACTCATCCCTCTCTCCAATACTAAAACGACCGGGGAGGTGCGAGGTTAAGGAGACTGAATTTTGGTCTGTGCATGCTGCTTGTGCGTTCCCGCAAAAGAGCCAGACTGTACTTAGCGTTCTCGGATTCCAAGTAAATGAGAGCTGCCTAAACATCTCACAGTAAGGACTTGGAATTTGGAAATTATGTGATAGGTTGACCATCGCACCTGACAAGCTCACCAGGCATTCATCTAGTTAGGCATCTACAATTCGAGAGCCACTCGTTTTGCGTGGTCGGATTAACCGCGGATGACCAGCGCTAATTGATAGCCTTATTGGAGTATCTGTCACAATTAGGCAGATCTCAGCTCAGAAGGTTGCAAAGCGAAATTTTAAACTGTGGCGATTATGCCGAAAGGTAGGTCTTGAGCCTTTCAATGTCATTCTAAGACAACACGAGCCTTAGGTAGAGCAAAAGGGTGGTTGACAGCTGAAACCATAAAAGTTGGATAACACGGAGTGACTGACGTCAAAATAGGTCAACCAGTATGGCCTTCGCGAAATGCTATGTTCTGAGAAAAGCCTTCAATGGAGAGGTTACACTATGAACATAATTTAACACAATCTATGCATTTCAGACACAATTTTCTCCCTTGAAGGGCTTTCGAAGGGCACCAAGAGAGTGCCCTTCGAAAGCCTCCAAGCCTTCTTCCAACATGATAACACTGATCACCTCCGTTTTATCCTCTAACGTGACACCGAAGTCCCGCGCAAGCATTCCGAAGCCAAATGTGCTGTAATGCATATCCCACACAATTCCAAATATCACCTAAATCTGTTCCGGTTTCGTGAGAAAATTTATTTTTAAATTGAAATACTTACCAGCAGACAAATTTAACTCTGCTTGGTTACTAAAACCCCATCGGCAGTTCGACCGTCGATTTCGATGAGGTCCACCGTATGCTCCACACCAAAGTGGTGCAGGGATGGTGACTTGCGCGTGAATTAGTTTTAAGTGATAGTAGCCTTGCGCTGCAGCTACCGCACTCTCTCCTCCTCCCCCACCTGAGCCCGGTGTCAAGACAGAGTCAAGAAGACCGGAGATAGGAGAGGGCCATGTGGCTGGTGCGGCCGGAGCTGCCCCTGGGCGTGCCACCACACCTGGCTCGGATCCCACGGAGTGGGAGTTTAAAAAAACCCATACTGGTGGTGGAACTGGTTCTAAAAGAACCAAATTTAACTGCATCTGATCAACAAGAGCCCAGCAAGAGGAATAGCATGTTGCGGCACTCGTCAACTCCTCTGAGCTTCATTTGACCCAATTGCGAAAAATTCGGTGGCCCCAGTGGGATTTGAACCCACGCCAGTAAGGGGAAGGCTTTCATTCAACTAACGCTCTTTGCCAACTGAGCTACGAGGCCCCACCGGCAGCCGTGCGCTTAATCATACTTGGGTCAAGTTACCCGCACAGCTTACTGCAACGTATGCAATTCACCAATTCTGATACAGTAAGCTGACTGCCCAAGCAGGATTTCCTAGGCAATTAATCTAGAATCCACCAGATGACTACAACAATTATCAGCTCATGATAAAGGAAGGAAGGAAAGGGAGAAGTGGCCGACGAGTTAATTAATGGGTGAAACCCAAATGCGGACGAGGAACAATTTTACGTACAGCAGAGTTTTATTTAATGACATGTCAACAGAACCGCGGACATATGTTTTCCATTCACACTTGGCACGCAAGGGTGCCCGCATTCGAATGAGCTTCTTACCGGCCGCCAGCAAGACCGAAACAATCTGGCTAATTAGGTATTAGGATTTTATCTCATCGATTTTCGATGTTCTGATAAAGCATGCACAAAAATATCCTTTCTTATACTCTTTCAGTAGAAAATTACGTTTGTTCAAAGTGCACGCTTCAAGAAAGAGTAGTTTTTGGTTGCAAAAAGTTGGTAGTTATGGACTGTGTTAAAACCGCAGAATGTCCATTTATAAAACCTCTTATTTGTCCACTGATCGATTTAGCCTCTCACTTGAAGTATAGGGTCCACATTCACTGCAATTTTTTATGAGCCCTATAGGGCGTTTTCCAAATAGTGGTGCGGAATGTGTGATCTTACTTAGCTGGAACGTATACAGCATGTCGTTTTGAAACCCTAAATGAAAATGTAGTGGCAGGTCAGGTTCAAAATTCTTCGACTGTTTAAAATTTTTATTTAAAACCAAACTGTACCCTTTCTTCAAGTAAATGGGTTGGAAAAGACGTAAGCTGCTACCAAATGAACACAAAAAAGAATATATTCATATGTGTTTTCTATAACATATATTTGAATTTGTAAAAGTAAGGAAAATGAATAAGAAATATCCACACTTCTCAAGTAATCGTTTTTTGCCGAGTCCAGTTTTCCAAGGTGGTCTAAAGCCGGCATCCTAACGTGACGAAAATATCATTCTGATCATACTGCAAGATGAATAATTGGAAAATACTACCAGACTGCCAACAAGTATGGCTGAATGCATAGTCACTTAAAACGGATGGAAAACACTCCAGCATCCGAGAGACCAGCGTAGATGAGGTTCATTGCCTTCGCGACCATGACTCAGAGGTCTTGCATACCTTACTCTCTATCGTACTTGCTGTTCAAGGTGATCGCCATTCACATAACTATGCAGACCAAACCAGACGAAAATTGTGGCCGCACATGAGTGAACATGCTTTATGTATTACGCCGTGCAAATTCTGGTGAGTAACCAGCCCCATGTTCGAGACAGGCCATTCCTTTGATTTCGCCACTGCCAAGCTAATCAAGCTAGCCAAGTGCCAGCTAGCTAAAGCCAGAAACGCTGACATAAATCTAACCAATCAGCTACCAGTGCACACTGCCGTGTGAAGCCCCCTCAAGGCTGATACAACCGACCGGTAAAGGGATTATCTTATCGCACAGAGGCTGCATGGGCACCGCACCTGTAGTATTAGGTCACTCTATTTTTCGTCTACAGGTGTTCAATGTTCCTGTGTCGACACTTAGTTGGTACCCAAGTCTCACTGGTAGTTCCTGAAAACTGGGATCCGTCTAGTGGCCGCACCCCCGGTAACTGCCTCAACGAATGGACTAAGCCAGGTGTGTGTCTCCACATCCGATAGTCCTGTTTAATCATCCCCTCTTCGGCTCCCACTCAATTTCAATTTCAAATCTTTCAAAAATCTTACGATAGTCCTGTTTATCATCCCCCTTCGGCTCCCACTTAATTTCAAAAATCTTACGGGGGTTGGCAAAATGCAATTCCGTAGGCGGCCCAGAGTAACGCGGGTCGCTCTTCCATTAAAACCCAATCCGTGACCCTTAGTGGAGTCCGGCAGCCACCTGGGATGTTTAGCAGCCCTATTTACGGACAGCACTTATTACCTCCTCGCGGTGTAAGCGGCTAGTAAAAGGTGACCTAAAAATGCTCATTCGCAAGTCTTCTACTGTCGAAAAAAACAGACAAACAACAATATCCTCGTCCCCATCCCCCGCACCATACTCTCCAGGCTGCTTAGGTGAGTCCGCTCACACTAGCAGCCTGGAATGTTCGTTTCCTTTTAGACAATCCGAGGAGCAGCCGGCCGGAACGGAGGAGAGTGCTAGTCGCTCGGGAACTGGAGCGCTAGATGGTGGACATTGCTGCTTTCAGCGAGACTGGATTCTCTGAGCAGGGTCAGCTGTATGAAGTGGGTGTCGGCTATAGATTCTACTAGAGCGGCCACCCAAAGGCAGAGCTAGCTGACGCTGGTGCCGCCTTTGCCCTCCGAAACGACATCGTGGGACGCCTGCCCTGTCTGCTGCAGGGCATCAATGATCGCCTAGGGAGCCTCCGACTGCCTCTTCGGGGAGACAAGTTCGCCACCATCATCAGCGCCTACACTCCCCCAATGACGAGCTCTGATGCGACGAAGGACAAATTTTACGAGGACATGCACGCCCTGCTGGCGACTGAGCCGAAGGCGGACAAATTAATTGGTCTTGGTAACTTCAACGCCCGCGTTGGAACTGACCACGCTGCCTGGCAGGGAGTGCTGGGACCCCACGGTCTCGGTATCTGTGACGATAATGGCCTCATTCTTCTGCGAACCTGTGCGGAGCACCGTCTCCTGCTGACCAACACCTTCTTCCACCTTCCGACGTGGGAGAAGGCCACGTGGATGCACCCTCGGTCGCGGCGCTGGCAACTGCTGGACTATGTTCTCATCCAGAGGCGAGATCGACAGGACGTGCTGGTAACCAAGGTAATCCACAACGCAGATGGCTGGACGGATCACCACTGCGTCATCTTCAAGATGAGGCTCAGCCTTCAAACCCGCAGAAGGCCACAAGGTAAGCAACCACTAGGTAAAGTAAATACTCATTTTTTATATTTGCCAGCTCACTTTTTTGATTGCAGCAACCAGAAACTGGAGGATCTATAGGCTCAAGATGACAACGCCACCATGGAGATACGAAGGTACCAACTGCGGAACATCATCCAGCCCAACTACCCACGACCTCCTCGGTCTCGCACGCCGTCAACACCTGAACTGGTGCGATGAAAACGACGCCAATATTAGCAACCTCTTCGATGAGTTGAACCGTCAACACAAAGCCTACATGGACAGCTGGGCTGACACCAACAAAGCAGCCTTCCTCAGATGTCGCCACCCTTGTACAGCAATGGCTACGGGAGGTGTAAGATGCCTTTGTGGCCGGCAAAGCAGAGGAAATCCAATAGTTCGCGGATTGCGACCAAATGAAGAACTTATTGAACTCAGTGGAGGTCGTCTACGGCTCTTTCATCAAGGGAACTGGACCAATGGAACAGCACTTCTGGCGGAGAAGGACAAGTTCCTCAAGCATGCGGCCATCGTCCATCGCTACAAGCGGAAAGGAACCGACAACTCTGTGATAACTACAGAGGCATCTTACTGCTCAGCATCATTGGGAAAATCTTCGCTGAAGTTCTCCTTTATCGTCTGAGAGAACACCTAGAGCAGGAAGTACTCCCAGAAAGTCAATGTGGCTTCCGATGACACAGCGAAAAAACCGACATGATTTTCACTGTTCGCCAGCTACAAGATTAGTGCTAGGAAATGTGGACCCATCTGTACAATACCTTTGTGAATCTAAAGAGAGCTTTTGACATGGTGAATCGCGATGAAATGTGGAAACTAATGCAGACATTTGGATGTTGTGAGCGATTCACGCACATAGTATGTTAGTGCCATGCCGGAATGATGGCGCGCGTAACTGACAATGGGACAGTATCTGACACATTTGCAGTGACTAACTCTGTGAACCAGGGCTGCATACTGGCTCCCAGCCTCTTCTACAATGCTGATGGACGCCTTCCATGATGGGCGCCCTGGGATACGCGTGGCCTAGATAAATGACGAGGTCATTCAGTCCATGACCTTGTCTTCGCAGTCGAGTTCGCAATCAACACCGTGATAGAAGACGAGTTGCAATGGAGCATAGACCTTTTCACCGCCAAATGCGCCAATTTCGGATTGACGATCACAACGGACGAAAGGGTACTCATGCATCAACCGTCACCCGACTCAGAATTAAATACCCCCTCTAATCCGCGTCAATTCCGCCCAAATCAAAACCGTAGATCACTCAGTCAATTTAAGCAGCACACTCTCCCGCAACACCAAAATCGACGACGAAGTTTTGCATCGAATCATCAAAGCCAGGCGCCACGGCATTCATCTGAACACTGAGCTGAAGAAGTATAAAGCCATTGTATGGACGAATTTTCTGTATAGAAGCGAGACCTGAACCATCTATTTAACCAAGCCAGGAAGTTTAATAACTTCCGCCTGAGCTTCCTGCACATAATACTGAACTTGATATGGCAAGACAGCATCCCGGGCACGGAAGTCTTCAACATCCACGCCATGCTGAGGCGTGCAGCTGTGACCATCCGGTGAGGACGGACGATGAGCGATTACCGAAATGCCTCTTCTACGGAGATGTCATTACGTGTGCTTGCCCACATAGAGGACAAGCAAAAAGTTATCTTAAAAATATCACTTTCAAAAACTCTCTGAATCGAGCACAAATCAATCTGGAGGTCTGGAAGAAATCGCCCAGAACTGAGCATTGTGGAGAAGAACAGTAAAGACCGACGTAGCAATCTAAGAAACAAACCGGATCCCCATTGCGAACGCCAAAAGAGTGCCTCGCACGTTACTAGCACCTCCTATACACAAAACCCCCACTCAATCCCCTTTAAAATTCCCACACTGCGCGGAATCGGTTCCTTCTGACATTTACACACGCAATGTAGCCACAACCCGAAAATTTCAAATGCTGCATCGAAAATGTCCATATCGTTATCCTTGTCCCAACACCCATGGCATCCAAGATGACGACCACCTCCATCAACGGTGACGACAGTCCTAATGCTCTGTCACCGTCAATTGCCGTCACCGCCATCACCCCTGCTAAAACCTCTACCTCGACGACCGCCACCACGTCTCCCGCTACCACCAACGGTGAAATCACTTCCTACACCGCGTCAGTGACTGCCATCACCACCACCGACCGCACCACCAGCAATGTAGACTCAATCGCAACCTGTACGCGTTGCGATTTTGGCCACCTCAAGCATCGGCCTGATCGGCCACTTGTGAATCCAACAGACCATTGCTTGGAGCCCCGATCTACACTCGCCTCATCCGCTTCCACTGTCCATACTGCACACGCAATTCAGTCACTGCATGAGCCCACTTGGTCACGTACGCATCCAAGAATTCACCGCAATATCGACATGCAAGCGCACCTGGCCTATCCGAAAAAATCCCCATCTCCGGCACTAACATCTCCCCGACCACCAGTGCGGTCGTCAATAGCAGCCGCACCACCACACCCGACGGTAAAGCTCCCAACCTACCCTACCCTCACTGCCAGCGTACAGGCACCTCACGCATCGGCCTGGCCGGTCACCTGCGAGACCGCACAGAGACTGGCTAACCAGTGTCTAGAGCACTAACATACGCCCACCTCACCAGCCTCGATTGTCCGCACTGTCCACGCACATTCACTCACCACATTGGCCTAGTAGGCTAAATGCGCCTAAATGGAAACCTATGGTAGACCGTCGCCACTCATAACGCCACCATATTTCTACTGAATAACACTTACATCACACCTCACCACGCCCAACATCACAATCCACAAGCACGAACGAAGCGCCTCTCACGTGGGTGGGAAGAATGTTCTTCGCTTCCTTCTCCAGCTGGCTTTTCTGCCACACGTGTGATCAGAGCAGTTCACCTCCTGTGTGCGAAATCCTGGTGTGCTGTGTTTGGAGGCACAGATGCAGGCAGGCACAGATGCGCTGTTCCCAGCTCTGTTAGCCAACTCTCCCAATCTCAGCACCCGATGTTTGGCCAGATGAAAAATTCGACTGCTGCCTGGTGAGTAAAGTCGACGTCTCAGTCCATTTTCCCCCCTTTAAACCATCTGACGCTCCTGAAGCTATCGCGGTGCGCGAAAGGCCGTGGCTCGGAAGGTTGCCAGGTGACGGGGAAACCCAGACTATGCGGAAAGCCCAGTGTGTGCTTGTATGGATTGGCCGACCACTGGACTGAGAGTCAGGCTTTAATGACTCTTTCTTAATGTGACTTCGAGCCGGTGTGATGGCCCGCGTTTCGGGGCGGTGCCGGCCACACCATCCAACCGCTCTCGTCTCCGGTCTTGTTGACTTGGTCCTGACCCCGGTCTCAGATGGGGCAGTGGAGAGAGTGTGGTAGGTGCTGCGCAAGTTTACCACCACTATAATCTTATTCACTCGCAAGTTACCGTCCCAGCACCCAACCCACGCGGTAGCTCGTGAATCGGTTTTCAATAAACCTCGTCTTTTGTGTTTTGTGCTGATTTAGCTCTTACGATAGTCAGCCAAGGTTATTACTTAATTATGTTATGAACCAAACATCATTCTTCTAGACGTTTAAAGTTGAATAATGAAAAGCATCTGGAAACTTCTCTGCTTTGTGCCAAAATAGGAGTTTATATCTGAGTAAGTCTTTGTTTAGTTATTGTGGGCCGCAGATCAAGAAGATAGGCTTTTAATACTTAGCAGTCTACCTCTAAAATTTACCTCTACTTAACGTCGAATTCAGCAGTTTTATCGGTCAAATTTTGTCGGGGATGTTCGTAGCAACCATCTGAAGACCTCCGTTGTTTTCACGGGATGGTTCTGCTTGTCCAAAAAAAACCACAAACCTTTTGGTAAGGGTATGCTTTATATAAATTATCATATCCCGGCAGTTTCGATATCACAATGACCATTGTGCTAATCACATCACTGGTTATAATCGCCCTATGATCATGTAAGTCTTATCACGCCGCCACCCTATCCCCATAAACTCGAAGTTAGATAAATTATCAACTATGAAAAAGGCAAAGGCGAGGATATCAGCAGAAGTTAATGACGTCATAAAATTTCAACTGCATACGGTCATTACCTATTAATAATTCAAGATAAACTCTCTAATTAAACATCAACCTAGAGGGATGAAACTGTTGGTCTGATACCAAAGACATTCGGCCTATGCACACCACATAAAATTGTATTTATGAGTTTCCATGTAGTTGTGGATGCAAATACATTGGACGCACGCAAAGGCAGTTGGCAACTCAGTCAGTTGCCGAAATGGCTGCTAAGGGTGGAAAATAAGATACCCGGCAGTTCAATTACGAAACACCTGGTTGACACTGGCCATACGGTGGATTCGATGACTGTTTTTAAGGTCCTACTACGGGCGGTGACTGGATGTCACCTTCGCTACACGGAGGCAGCTGCGATACGGAGACGAAAACCAGAACTCTGTATGCAGCTGGATCATACGATCAACCTCGCACTGCCGTGGCAAGGACTGAGAATAGACGAAGCCCGATTCCCGCACCCCTCCTCTCATTCCCCCCCCCCCCCCCCCCCCTCCCGCACGACTGACTGTTAGCGCACGCTTGACACGTTTTGACGGAAATCTAAACTAGTTTGCTTAGATAATTTTCCTTCTCCCTTTTCCCTCCCACCATGTGCACCCGCATGTATCAGACCCACAGTTTATGCTTTGTTTACCTATCACGTTTCATCCCTCTAGGTCGATTTATAATTGGAAAGTTTTATCTTGAATTATTACTAGGCAATGATCATATGCAGTTGAATAGGAGGTCACGAAATTTTATGACGTCATTAAATTCCACTTATTTCATTGCCTTTACCTGGGTTAACTTTATTCTGGGAAAAAAATGCTTCATTTATCTAATATGCATTTTTGAAGAAACAGCTCTCCAAATGGATGTAGGAATTTCCGAAAAATTAGCGACACACGACTTCATCTTCCATAGAAGAACAAACACGTACGCCACCGTGGACTTAAAACTGCCAAACAAATTGATTGGAGAAAATGCTTTAAAATTTAACAGTTTCTGAGCCAGTTTGAGTGGTTAGCGTGCAGCCTTGAGCCGAATGCATAGCTATATATTTTTTAAAAAAACACTAAAGGTAAGAAAAATGTTTTTCAGAGCAGCAGTTGGGCTTCTGAACCAGCTTAACGCACCTTATGGAACCCACCAATACTGATGCAGTAAGTTGACTACCCCCCACAGGATTCCCCCCCGCAGGATTCCCCCGCGATCAATCTCGAATCCACCAGATGATGCCCCCCGCAGGATTCCCTAAGCGATTAATCTCGAATCCACCAGATGACTACTAGGCCAACTGGCCGCCTAATCAGGGCACGAAAACAGGAGCCGCCCGCAGTGCCTGCGGCTTTGCGCCCAATTCAAGTAAACTTTGCTTTTGGATTAAGTTGAGGATCAGGTTTGGCGTTCAGCTTATCATCAGGAGTATGTTAAAGGTTAAAGTTCGCGTTCGTGCTAACTGTAGGGTAGAGGCCAGCAAACTCCGGCCTTTAGGCCAGCTATGGCCTAGCAAGTATTCCAGTGCGGCCTAGCGCCCCCCTAGTTAATTATTGTTGAATCCGGCCTAATTGAATAAGGGTGACTATGTCCATTTCCCGCACCTCGCCCAGTGTGATGCAGCCCTCGTTGCCACCAAAGAATGCATCAGTGTGCTGTCAACCCTGCGGAATGAATTCTTTTCGCGCTTCACTTATGTGCGTTCTCATTGCAAAAAGTTCAAGATTTTCAGCACTCCTTTTGAATTTCCCTATGAAGACGCCCCCTTTGATGTGCAATTAAAGTTGATTGAGCTTCAGGCTTCGGACGTTCTCTTGTCCAAGTTTACTTCTTGCACTCCTCTCATTGACTTCTACCGTCAGCTGCCACCTGCTCAGTTTCCAATGTTGTTAACCCGTGCCAAGCGTGTGATCGCAATGTTTGGCAGCACTTATTCGTGCGAGCAGCTGTTCTCCAAAATGAAGTTTTATAAGAACAAGCTGCGCTCTCAGCTCACTGACAATCGCCTTAATGCCATTCTGTTGCTGAACTCCTCATCATTAGAACTTGCTAATGTATCTGTCTCTAAGAGCAGGTAACATCATGTTTCCAATTTATCGTACTGTATTTTTTGAATAATAAACGCTTCCTTGGACACCTTGTTTCTTCTGGCCTAGTATGCCTTCTTGACCTCCTGAAATAGCCTAGTAGTCCGAAAAGTTTGCTGACCCCTGCTGTAGGGTTTAATTTTAGGGTAGGGCTAGGGTTAAGATTAAGGTTAGGTTAGTTTTATATACGGATTAATGTGCGACTTAATTCACGGGAGTTTTTACCTTTCCTGATTTTTATCGCAGGATCACCTACGTTAAGCGGATAGGGTGTTCCTGCTGCCGTGTTCTGAGTAGGCGTCCATAGAGGTCATCCTTATTGGTTCACTTAGCGGGCGTGAATAAGTCCTACCACACGGTAGGACATGGAAACAGGAGCCATTCATAATGATTGTAGATTTTAGCTTAATTCCAGATCCCAAGGTTAGGGTGACAGTTACAAATTGAGTTAGGACACAGGAATGTTTACGCTTTCTGGAATTTAGAGCAAAACCACTCGTATTACTTGAGGGCATTCCTACTCCCATATCCTGACGGGGAGAGATGGCATATAAACTATGCCCACCATATTTATTTGACCCAATTGTAACAATCTCCTCCGATCTGCATAATTTGAGGTAACTTGCATATGTACCCCAGTCTTCCGTGAGATCCTTTTAATATAGTCGTCAGATTGACCGCCGTAATCCGACTATCTCCACCGTATGTTCCACAGAAGGGTGGTGCAGGGAGGGTACTTGTGCGCAAATTAGTTTTAAGTGATAGTAGACTTGCATAGCATCTACCGCACTCTCTCTTCCCTTACCCACCTGTGCCGGGTGTCAAGACATAGTCAAAAAGACCAGAGGCGAGATCGGGCGCCATAAATGGCAAACGTGGATGGTGTGGCATGAACCGGCGCCTACGCGTGCCAACGCCCCCCCCCCGCCATGTTCGGCATTTGTTAGCGGAGCTCATTCCAAATAATGCCTGTTGCATCCTGATTTGCCCTACCATTTAGATCGACTTGTCAGGTTTATCGAACATTCTAGCGCTTCTGCCGAAAAGTGCAAACGCAGGACTCATTTCGACAATCAAAGCTAGACCTCAGGACGGCCCGAAGTGTTGACAAAACTGACGAATTCGGTTTAACATGCAGAGTGGCCTAGATTGGTCATGGAATCACGTTTGGAGTTTCCCAGCTCCAGCACAAACACAACCGAATACACACCTTACATACAGCCCGCGAAATAAGCTGCGTAGAATAAGATAGTGCCGAGGGGAATATGCTTATAATCATTAGTAGTGATGATGAGCAGTAATGATGAGCGAGTGCTTGAAAATCTCAACGTTTAAATTCTTTGTTCTAGGAATTATACTGAAATTGCTTATTCTGCTTTCAGTATATACAGCACCAGCTATCTTTATTTGGCCATCTTGATGACTCTTTTTCCCCTCACCTACAGACTGCTATGTGAAGTCCGGGTTAATGGCTACTTCTTACTGTGGCCTCTTTGGCAATCTCATGCATGTGAGCTCCCAGTCGCCAATTCCATTTCTTTGAAAGCCCATAGTGTTGTGCGGAGGGACAGGTTATGCATGGCACGCGTAGACAGACTTCTGCATTTCTGGCAATCACTTTCTCCCAATCACTCATCAGATGACTGACCGGCTTGGGCAACGGGCTGATGTCTAGGGAATGGAAGAGCAAGTGAGGTCAACTCTGCGGGCCCCATTTCTATGGCATTCAGCATCAATTTCTTACTATGAACAACGTGGTGGGCTTGGAGCTATCATGGTTCGTTAAAAGTCATAGCTGGAAAGGCTGCGAACTGACGGGATAACTCGGAACTAATCTTGGGACGGAAATTCAGGCTGCAATGGCTGCTCAGTACAGTCACTATGACACTCAGTTGGAATAAGCGTGTGCGACATGTATAGATGGGCTGTTAAGCTCAATCGTTTCTCCAATTTTCTTGACTCTGTCCTAAAAACGGGTTCATTTGAAGGAGCAGCTGCAGTACAAGTATACTATCACTGTGAACCAGTTCACGCGCAAGTCACGGTCCCTGTACCCATAATGTTGTGAGGCACACGGCAGACATAATTGTTCGCGATGGCTCAAATGTCATGAGAATGAGGCCGATAAGGTGCATCAGTAAAATAAACCTAACAAATTAACACCTGTCACGACGCACAAAGAGCTGTAACTTGAAAGGTCACCAATTGGCAGGTTAAGTCCATCCTTATCAGGATTGAAGATGTGCCTCACTTCTGAGCAACGGGTCGCGGTTTCGATTATCGAAGGGTGCACCACCTAGGGTTGGGTATGAGATGACGGCCAGTAAGTCAGAAATGGCCATTCCAGTCTCCGTTGTCTTTGCCGGCCATATACGTCTGTAATGGGTATGTTTTAATGGAACCTTTATAGTGCTTCTCATGAAGTTGTGATCAGAGACCCCCGAACGCAGCCTGATACAGGCGAAGTAGGTACTAGGTCGTGTGTGGCACGCGTAGATGGGATTTCTAATGTTATCACCTACAACACCCACACCCAATTCCGGTAATCTTTACCTATTCTTCTTATCCTCCCTATTCTTCTTTTCTTCTTCTTCTCCTTCATTTCATTAGAGCTTTAGACGCATCACAAGTCCGCGTCATTATAAATAAATTTAGATGGAAGGCACCGCTGCCAAACCAGTCGCGTGGGGCAACCGCAAGCGTCTTAGTTCTCAATGCCGTTTGAGCAAGCGTATTTTGTCGTTTCGCCTACAGTCTCCTTCAGTAAAATGCGTTCAGATTCCCAAAACTGCATGCTCTCTTAAGCGTCTGAATAATCCCATTTTTGCGTTACCTATTTTTTGTTTGCAAAAACGCATGTTACAGTTTAACTTATGTGTTTTTACATGTCCTCTAGTTTATTGATGTAGAATATCCTTTCTGTACTATACTAACCATTTATTCGCTAAATTCGTGGCAAAATTCTATGAAGCCATTTGCCGTCTTCGCAATATGGGTGGGATTATGTCCTTCCGTGTAATGTACCATCTCTTTAAAGTTGGGCCGTAGTTTACACTTTATCAACGCTGTTAGCCAGAAGCAATGCATGCTTTAATTACGTGACAAAGAGTACCGACAAAGACAAGGGAGCTTGGAATGCTCATTTCAAGTTTATTATCCGTTGTCAGCCAACCATAAACAAAAAATTTAATTACTAGCAGATGTAATCCGACTCTCCTGTCATCAAAGCAGCCGCTAAACATAAAAGTTTGTTGACTGACCATAAAAATCCCCTCTAGACCGATACTTTCCCGCCATTTTTGTAGTTCACCAACACAAGGGAAAGAGGAATGCTAGTAGACTTCGTATTGATTAACGCATCCTTTATCTCTCAGTAAGTAGCAGTGATGCTGAAATCCTTTTCAGCCCTCTCTTTCACTCTTCCTCTGCAGAAATTGTTGCATTGACCCTGGCAGTTAACTTCTTAACATCGCGTTCGCCATCTCCTCTGAAAATCCGGGTGTAATATCCCGGTACGCCAGCGAAATATGCGTTCGTAAAGGCGTTTATAAGCGGTTTTCTAGCCATAATCCTCGGTGCCGTTTCGGTGCCTCATTGTCGACCGTGAGGGCATGGTCGAACTCGTGCGTGCTAGTCTAGAAGTTAAGAAAACTTCATCGTCCGTCAGCTGCAGTACGGTCCTGTGGGACATGCCGCAGAGCCTGTTCGACGACGGGTTCGCCACTCGGCACAGTTTTTCTCGGCCCGGCATCTGGCCTACCCACTGTCTCATCAGCGACTGTTCAGTGTAACCCGGCCAACTGGTTGGCTGAATCCTTTAATGGGAATTTTCGCAACTCTTATACTGATATCTGCATTTTTTATGGTCTTGTACGGACCCTACTCCCGGTGCCTGTGGCAAAGCTACGCCTCTCACGCGTGTACTTGCACACGCGTATAAATGGCAGTCTGGCTCTTGGCCAACCACAGTTATACAAAGGGACCTCCACTCTCACTCGAGCTGCTGGCTCCCAAGGGATAGAACGTGTGTCCTTGTCTGGATTCCAATTTCTTCCAACCGATTCTCTAATTTTTCTGTACCGGATTCAATATCCTCCCGACCGGTGACCAACAACTTTTTTCCTTTTTGGGAGGTGGTCGGAAGGTCGTAGTACCTGGTGTCTGACCTATCACGACAAGGGCACCTTTCTGAGAGATATTGGAGGTTTCAAGCAACGATAAGCGTCGCAGAAGTCGATACAACTGAGTAGGTTCAACGTTCCAAACCAGAACTGCCGAAAAGGTCCCCAACGAGCAATGTGCTAAATCAGATGCCAGGAAAACATAATTGTTAGAACTGTCTATCATGGGAGGGAGCGTATAAGCGGCTCAGAGTAGACAACAGAAAAAAATATACCACGCCAAGAGCCTGCTGGTGTTATGACGGCCCGATGCAATGCTCTGCGCTTGGTCAATTTTCAGCTACAGTCAATTACTGGAGACGAAAATATTTATCACTGTCACGGTATTACCAAGCCGTGGGACTGGATCACACACAGTGAATTTATTTAACTTGTGACGTGGTTCGGCCGCTGTTGCCACGTTCAGTAGACTGTCGCAGGATACCCACCCCAGCTAGATCAAAGGACGGTGTGAATAAGACATCCGGGGTTAAATACAAACTTCAGTACTCCACCTGTGAGGACAGTGAACATGACGTCAACTTGGCGTGACGTGAACGGGTTGAACAGGTGGGGAGGTTTGACCGTGCATTACAGGCGGCGGCGGAGGAGTTGTGGTTGAGGGCAGAGGGCGTTGGGAAACGGCGTCAGGGTAAGTATACTTGTCCTTTAGGCTACTCTGGGACACGTTACCTGAGCCGGTCAGCGTCAACCACGTCCTCCCTATCACCAGTAAAAACTGGCAAGTCCTGGTAATTCGGAAAACTACCCGGAACGGTCATTCGTAATATCTGTCTAGTGGCTTAGTACAAAGTGACGTCGAAAGGAAGTATTAGCACAGTCAGTCAAGTCTTTTTGCACATAAGACTCGGTTGGAGGAGTTGGCGGAGCCCTGAGCATCCTCGCCAGTACTGTAAGATGTTGGGGTGATCATCTCACCCAGCAGTGGAAGGGTGCTTCCGAACACCAATTCAGCCATGCTGCAACCGACATCAGTGTCACGCAAATTGCAATTAGTGTCGGACGAAGGGGATTCGTTGGGTTCTCTCGATAGGGCAGTCTTGAGTTGAGGGTGAAAGCGCTCGAACACGTCGTTGGCGGCTGGGTGGCAGGCTCTTTTCCGAAGATGTGAGCAACCCAGGAACATTTGGAAGGATTTGAAGAGTGCAGACTCGAACTAGGCGCTCTAGTTCAGGCACAACCGTAGGTAGGGTCCTGAACATGGCGATCCAACGACTAGCGAATGCTCTAACGATGCTAGCTGCCCCACATTTAGTCAGAGAATGACTGAAGTGCAGTGAGTGTAGTCAAGAATTGGATGTTGCCCAGGTGTGTAGCAGCTAAGCATGGCTGAACCATGTACCTGGTAAGGTGTCTGCTTGTAATTTCTTGTATCACCACACCTTATTCCACTTGTAGATAAGGTATGCCCACACCAAGCTCTTATCTTTTTGTTCACGCCGACTCAGACATACTCTTGGCATATAACTTATTTGCAGTCTGAATCCTGAAATGGGAGAATCCATGAAAGCCTGTAGGAAGGAATGATGCGAATAAGTTAAAGTGCCACGGAGTTTTGTAAATGCGTGGCAGTTCACTTCTACGCGTGCCACGTTTTTCATGCCTTCTTCTTGTTCATTTCAAGCTCCTGGTCTAGGCAGTCAGCTCGCGTGATCGCTAACGAAAACGCTTACTCACCCCTGCCGGTCCGCCTCATGCTCATGGTCATTCCGCTGCTGGGAGCTTGGCACTAGCCTCGCGAAAGCTCGAAGCTAATTAAACTGCATTAATGCACTGATTAGCTGCAGGCGATAGAGGACCCACACGCCTTGGGTCAAGGAATCTCGACAGCGGACACGGACCCAAAACGTGCCTGAAGAGACTGCTTGTGGCAGCTGCTTACAGAGCCCCTTGTATGCTCCTTCGCTCAGTAAAAGCTGGTTCACTCTTATCAGCCTGCCCTAACTTCTGATTTAGGAAACTTTTATGTTGTCGTGTAAACAACTTCGACGCCTGCGCTGGGGGTTAGTGGAACGTCAGAAGGCCGAGACGTCCGAGTAAGGGGTAACCCGGATGGCGAAACCTCGACACGGATCAGAACTTATACAGTATGCTGATCCTGCATTGCAAACAATCTCATTCGAATCTATTCTAATACACTTTGAAGCAGGTTTTGAAATTGAGCCACCATTTTTCTGCTGTCCATTCACGTATAAAATTATCCTATATTTAAATCAGTTGGCCTAATTCGCCCAGCATAAACCGATTTTTTACACTCTTTGTTTATTCGAACTATAACAATGAGGGCATCAGCGCAAGATGCTTGCGCCGTTTCGAAGGAGGTCCAAGTTGATATATATTTTGTGAGTTATTCAAGGAAGATTATTAATGATTTTGATAGTCGCAGTCTTGAAGCACTTGTTTGTGATCTTCCAGTGTCATATGGTTGTGTGCCCAATATTATTCACGGTGAAAGGAGGACTTTTTCCTGAGCACCTTAGGATTCCACTTTCAAAATCAAACGTACCTAAGTGGCCGCTACGCGAGCGCCTGCGAGGGCACTAAAGGGAGTTCCAGGGCACAACGAAACATCCTATAACTCATACTCTCGATCGCAACAGACTAAACAAGGAGCCTGTGGCTCAATGGTAGAGCGTTCGACTCACACTTGGGATAAGGTATGACTAGTTGATGATAGCTAATAAGCCAGAAATGACCATTCTGGTGTCCCTTGTAGCTCAATGGTAGAGCGTGTGACTCAATTACCATAAGATCGCGTGTTCGAATCCCAGTTTGTCCACGCATATGCTACACGTCGCTATGCGACTGCCTGTGAGTACTCTAGTCTGAGTTTCAGGGCACAACGGAACATAAATGTTCCTTAAGCAGATCGGTGTGCCACACACTATCATCATATTCCCGATCACCACTGACAAAGCCACGAGACCGTGGCTCAATGGTAGAGCGTTCGACTCAAATACCAAAAGTCGCGGGTTCGAATCCCAGGTGTTCCACACTTGGGATTGGGTATGACTGGCTGATGACGGCTAATAAGCCAGAAATGGCCATTCCGGTCTCCCTTGTCTTTGTCGGTTCCACATTATCAACATATGCTACGTCGCTATGCGACTGCCTGTGAGTACTCTAGTCTGAGTTCCAGGGCACAACGGAACATAAATGTTCCTTAAGCAGATCGGTGAGCCACACACTATCATATATATATATATATATATATATATATATATATATATATATATATATATATATATATATATATATATATATATATATGAGAAGAAAAAGGCGATCTCAGGGACTATAGGTGTATTTTCCTGACGTTTCAAAAGCATACAAGCTTCCATCGTCGGAGGTGAGTATCGTACTGCGTCTCACAGTATTTATAGGGGGTGATAGCCATTTTTGTAACACAACGTTGATTGGACGGGTTTACCTTAACAGTGTACACGATAGGAGGACGGGGTGGGGGAGTCCTTCTTTGGCTTTGGCGTTCTTTGCCGGCATACACACAGGAAATTGCTGTCAGTTGACATGTCTCTCGTTGAGGGGGGCGGCCATTGTCTGGGTCCGCATTGACCTTAATTGGCGCCCTGGGTCGATAGTCATGTTTGTGTCCTGAGTGCATGTCTCCTCGTCTGTCGGGGTAGTAATTGATGCGGCGGCACTCATGACTGCGCCTTCGTCGGCCCCGAATTGTGGCGTGGTTAGGTGCATATCCATCCTAGGTGGAATTCACGTTTCGGCCTAATGCCGTGTTTGCTCTTACGTTCGATGAGCTGCGCCCGGAGGGCCTGGTAGGCTGCCGGAAGGGCGACACAACGGTTAATCGACGTAGGCTCCGTGTGCCAGGCTTCGATTGTTTCCCTGGTTACGCGGTCATTTCTTCGACCCAGGATTTCGGCGTTTTGGAAGGCGAACATGTGCCCAGAGTTCGCACAGTATATATATATATATATATATATATATATATATATATCAGAAGAAGAGGTGATCACGGGAACAATAGGTTTAATATCCTGAAGTTTCAAAATCAAACGGTGCCTCACAGTATTTATGGGTTCTAAACATGCTGGCTCTACAGCTATTCGTGCAGGATGCACTGCAGGGGGGTTGGGGAGTTATTTGCTGTCCTGTTGGTCATTGAGTTTTCTCCCTCGCCTTTTCTGGGGGCTGTGTCGGGATGACAAGTGTCATTGTTCTCGTCTGCATTGCCCACGTTTGTTGTCCCGGACCCGCATGTCTTCTTCTCGTCCCTCGTTTGCATCTGTCCGTGCACGTCTCATCGGTGGTTGCTGAGTCGTTGCCGGTGTCTCCGTTCCTATCGGGTCGGAGACGCCCATCATCGGTGTTCGTGCGCAAACTATGTTCACCTGCATCCATGTTCATGGGTTCTTCGCGGTTATCCTAGGATTTCGGCGTCCTGGAAAGAAAAGGTGTGTCCAGAGGCCGCACAGTGTTCCGCCACCAACGAGAGCCGATCCATCCTTCTTACGGCCCTTGCGTGCTCACTCATACGGGTCTGTTGTCGCTTACCGGTCTCTCCGACATAGTTTGCCTAACAGGAACCGCATTGAAAACGATTGACGAGGTTAGCCGTTTCGATACGTGACAGGGGGGCCTTGGATCTCATGACCAGACGTCTTATTGTCGCCTCAGACCTGTGGGCGACGCCGATCCCAATGGTTATAATAGACGAGCAACAGCTTCAGATACGTTCTCGATATATAGCGTTGCCCGCCACACTTTCGGTGGTTCTATCACTGGTCTTATAACTTACCTCAGTTGTCTGCTGCGTTCTATGAAGCCTTGTACAACAATGGCTGCGGGAGATGCAGGATGCCTGGATGATCCGAAAGGCTGAGGAAATCCAGGGGTATGCGGACCGCAATGAAATGAAAAACTTTTTCAAAGCCATCAAAGCCATCTACGGCCCGTGTATCAAGGGGTCCGCACCGCTGCTCAGCTCTGACGGCACAACACTGCTGACAGAGAAATCGCAAAATTCTGAAGCGCTGGGCCGAGCACTTCAGAAATGTCCTTAACTGTTCATCAGCCATCTCCGATGCTGCCATTGACCGGCTCCCTCAAGTGGACGCGAACAATGACCTGGATCTCCGCCTTCCCTACCAGAAACCATCCGGGCCGTGCAGCAGATTTCCAGCGGTAAAGCACCGGGATCTGACGCAATCCCACCGGAAGTATACAAGCACGGTGGGCCCCGGCTGATGGCAGAACTCACAACACTCTTCCAGGAGATGTGGCACCAAGGACAAGTTCCTCAGGATTTCAAAGACGCGACCATCGTCCATCTCTACAAACGGAAGGGGAACCGGCAACTCTGTGATAATCACAGAGGCATCTCGTTAGCTCAACATCGCGGGGAAGATCTTCGCCCGTATCCTTCTCAATCGTCTTAACGGTCACCTAGAGCAGGGCCTGCTTCCGGAAAGCCAATGTGGCTTCCGCCGACACCGCGGAACAACCGATATGATCTTTTGCCGCCCGCCAGCTACAAGAGAAGTGTCAGGAGATGCGAACTCACCTATACACTACCTTCGTGGATCTAACGAAAGCCTTTGACACGGTGAATCGTGACGGACTGTGGAAAGTCATGCAGAAATTTGGCTGTCCTAAGCGGTTCACGCACATGGTACGTCAGCTTCATGACGGGATGACGGCGCGCGTCACTGACAACGGGACGGTATCCGAAGCATTCGCAGTGACCAACGGAGTGAAGCAGGGCTGCGTACTGGCCCCCACCCTCTTCAGTCTCATGTTCTCGGCTATGCTGATGGACGCCTACCGTGATGAGCAGCCTGGTATCCGCATCGCCTACAGAACTGACGGGCACCTTCTCAACAGTCGGCGTATGCAGGCTCCAACGCGCGTGTCTACGACTACAGTCCATGACTTGCTCTTCGCGGACGACTGCGCCCTTAACACCGTGACAGAGGAGGACATGCAAAGGAGCATGGACCTCTTCGCCGGAGAGCTGCGCCGATTTTTGGATTAACAATCAGTACAGCCAAAACAGTTGTCATGCACCAGCCGCCACCCAGCGCAGAATACAATGCTCCTCGAATCTATGTCAACGGTGCTCTACTCAAAAACGTGGAAACCTTCGCTTATCTAGGAAGCACGATGTCGCGCAACACGAGAATCGATGACGAGGTTGCCCAACGGATCTCCAAAGCTAGTCAGGCTTTCGGCCGGCTGCAGTCCTCCGTGTGGAATCGCCACGGTATTCACCTGAACACCAAACTGAAGATGTACAAGGCCGTCGTCTTGTCGACACTCCTTTACGGAGCGGAAACCTGGACCGTCTACTCGAACCAAGCCAGGAAGCTGAATCACTTTCATCTCAGCTGCCTCCGCAGAATACTGAAGCTGAGATGGCAAGACAGGATCCCGGACACGGAAGTCCTGGAGCGGACCGGAATCCTCAGCATCCATGCCATGCTGAGGCAAGTGCAACTGCGATGGAGCGGCCACCTGGTAAGAATGGACGACGAGCGACTACCCAAACGACTTTTCTACGGTGATGTCGCTACGGGTTCTCGCAGGCAGGGAGGTCAAAAACGACGCTACAAGGACACTTTGAAGACATCGCTGAAGCAACTGCAAATCAACTCTGCGACCTGGGAGGACCTCGCCCAGGATAGACCGGCATGGAGAAGATCAGTGAAGACTGGTTCAGCGATCTATGAGGCCAACCGGATCGCCGCTGCCAAGGCCAAAAGAGCGGCACGAAAGTCACCAGCGCCCCGGACCAACACCGCCAATGCCCAGGCCCTGCCAACGTGCCCGCGCTGTCAACGCATCTTCCGCGCGCGAATCGGCCTGGTTGGACATCTTCGGACGCAATGCACAAACAATCCGACAATTCCAATTTCTACGTCAAATTCTGCTAACCCTCCTTCTGACTCCCCCTACCCTCACTCCTGTCATCAATTCCATTGCTCCCACCATCACAGAGACCACATCCATCTACTCATCGCCTGTTACCCCCTACCACCGCAACCACCACCGCCTTCACTACCACCACCACCACCATCAGCGATGGGGAATCTCTCCTAAGCTGTACTCAATGCGACCGCACATTCACCTCACGAATCGGCCTGGTCGGTCACTTGCGAATACATCGTACAGAGACCGGTGAGCCAGTGCCTGGAGCACCATCACACAGCAGAGGTCGTCGCCTCCACTGCCCTCACTGTCCTCGCGCATTCACTCATCGCATAGGCCTATTCGGTCACATGCGCATCCATAACAGCGGAATTAACCACAATGCCGACAACACCGATACACCATGCACACCCTCCGCTCCTGCCATTCTTAGTGCCCCTGCCACCCCCACTACCAGCAATGACATCCTCCCAGCCTCTACCGATTTCTCCTGCCCACACTGAACCCGCAACTTCAACTCACGCATCGGCCTGGTCGGTCACCTGCGAATCCATCGCATGGAGGCTGGTGAACCAGTGCCTGGGGCTCCGACATACAGTCGACGTGCCCGCCTTCACTGCCCTAACTGCTTTCGCACATTTACACACCGCATGGGCCTATTAGGACACATGCGCCTCCATGACAACCTCCGGTAAACCACCGTAGGCTAACCTACATCAGCGCACACTACCTACACCAATGCATCGACAACACTCTCACAATCACCATTTACCACAGTATATCACGGTTTCCTAGAAACCGTGGCTGGGAAGTCTGCCAATCTGACGCTTCCACCAGACCACGCCGTCGGCTCAGTGTATGTGCTGTGTGTGTCGAGTGGCTGACCAGTGAACTGGGAGTCAGACGGCGATGGCTGCTCCATATCCCCTGAGTTTGTGAATCCTGGTGTGTGCGTTATGGGGGCCAGGTCGTGCTGTGGCGCGCGAAGACGGGTACGCCGATCCGTCAGCCAATGCGCCCACTCCCACATCAGGCAACTGACTGGCTCGGACAGTGGTCTGATTGTGGGGGTGGGGAGAGTGAGGTCGAGAGCTCAGCGTATTTTCCTCACTATAAACAATCTGACGCGCTTGAAACTATCACGGTGCGCTAAAAGCCGTGGCTTGGAAGGTTGCCAACTGACGGGATAACTCGGACCGCGTGGTCAGCCCAATGTGTGTTTTGTGTGGAGTGGCTGACTGGCGGACTGAGAGTCAGGTTGCAATGGCTCCTTCTTAATGTGGCCTTTATGGCACTCCCACTCCGTGGGATCCGAGCCAGGTGTGGTGGCACGCCCAGGGGCGGCTTAGGCCGCGCCAGCCACCTGCGCCCTCTCCCATCTCCGGTCTTCTTGACTCTGTCTTGACACCGGACTCAGGTGGGGGAGGAGGAGAGAGTGCGGTAGCTGCAGCGCAAGGCTACTATCACTTAAAACTAATTCACGCGCAAGTCACCGTCCCTGCACCACCTGGTGTGGAGCATACGGTGGACCTCGTCGAAATCGACGGTCGAACTGCCCCATGAAGCTACGAGGATAACCGTTGGAGGCGAACATTCGCTGAAGATAATGGAGTTCAGCTGCTTTGTCGGCTTTCTCGCTACGATGAGTTTCCACCCTTTTTTAAAGCGTCCGTACGTAGCTACGTTTGTGGCACAATGGGTGGTTACTTTGGTAACTGAGGATTTGACGTGTGTTGGTGGCCTTTCGATATACCGTTGTCCTTAGGCAGGTATGTGGGTCGTTGTTGAAGTACTCCCGTGATGGGGTGTAGGGGTACTAGTTATGAGTAGTACCAAACAGATAGCATTTGGTCGCTCCATTTGTCTCGTACAGGTGGTGAATGCTCCTGTGGCCGCCTCTAACTGGTACCCAACTCTCACCTGTGGCTCCTCGAAGTTGGGTTCTTCCCAGCGGCCACACCCCGGGCAACCGTCACGACCGGCGGGCTAAACCAGGTGAGGGTCTCCGGTGTTGTGTGCCTCCACACCCGGTATGTCTGACTCCCGAACTTCCCACCTCCCCCTCTCAAAAAGTCCTACGGTGGGGGCGACAGCAACCCCGTAGGCGGCCCAGACTAACTCGGGTCGTTCTTCCACTAAAACAAAACCGTGACCCATAGTGGAGTTCGGCAGCCGTCTGGGATGTCCGAGCAGCCCTATTTAGGGATAGCACTACTTGCCTCCCTCGCGGAGGAAGGGGCTAGAAAATGTGCCCTAAACAAATGCTGGTCTCACGTCTTCTGCAGCCGGCCGCGGCTCGCAGATCGCAAAATACGCGGTCGTAAAACTCAAACAAACAACAATACCCCCGTCCCCATCCCCCTCGCCATACCCTCCAGGCTGCTCGGGTGAGTCCACTCACACTAGCAGCCTGGAATGTTCGTTCCCTTTTAGACAATCCTAGGAGCAACCGGCCGGAACGGAGGACGGCGCTAGTCGCTCGGGAACTGGCGCGCTACAAGGTGGACATTGCTGCTCTCAGCGAGACCCGATTCTCTGAGCAGGGTCAGCTGGAGGAGGTGGGTGCCGGCTACACCTTCTTCTGGAGCGGCCGGCCAAAGGCAGAGCGACGCGACGCTGGTGTTGCCTTTGCCATCCGGCAAGACATTGTGGGACGTCTGCCCTGTCTGCCGCAGGGTATCAATGATCGCCTTATTAGCCTCCGCCTGCCTCTTCGGGGAGACCAGTTCGCCACCATCATCAGCGCCTACGCTCCCCCAATGACGAGCTCTGATGCGGCGAAGGACAAATTCTACGAGGACCTGCACGCCTTGCTGGCGACTGTGCCGAAGGTGGACAAGTTAATTGTCCTTGGTGATTTCAACGCCCGCGTCGGGACGGACCACGCTGCCTGGCAGGGAGTGCTGGGTCCCCACGGTCACGGTAGCTGTAACGATAATTGCCTCCTTCTTCTGCGCACGTGTGCGGAACACCATATCTTGCTGACCAACACCTTCTTCCGCCTTCCGACGCGGGAGAAGGCCACGTGGATGCACCCTCGGTCGCGGCGCTGGCATCTGCTGGACTATGTTCTCGTCCGGAGGCGAGATCGACAGGACGTGCTGGTAACCAAGGCGATCCGCGATGCCGATGGTTGGACAGATCACCGCCTCGTCATCTCCCAGATGAGGCTCCGACTGCAACCCCGACGAAGGCCCCAAGGTAAGAGGCCGCCATGTAAGTTAAATACTCTTTTATTAAATTTGCCTGCTCACTGTTTTGATTTCAGCAACCAAATAACCGAGAAACTGGAGGACCTGCATGCTCCAGATGATAATGCTACCGTGGAGACACGATTGTGTCAACTCTGAAATGTCATCCAGTCCACCACCCTCGAAGTCCTCGGACGCGCACGCCGTCGACACCAGGACTGGTTTGACGACAATGACGCCGACATCAGCAACTTACTCGCGGAGAAGAATGGACTACACAAAGCCTACATGGACCTTCGGACTGACACAACCAAAGCAGCCTTCTTCAGATGCCGGCGCCTTGTACAGCAACGGCTGCGGGAGATACAGGATGCCTGGATGATCCTAAAGGCGGAGGAAAGCCAGGGTTATGTGGACCGCAATGAACTGAAAAACTTCTTCAAAGCCATCAAGGCCATCTACGGTGCGTGTATCAAGGGGACCTCACCACTGCTCAGCTCTAACGGCACAACACTGCTGACAGAGAAATCGCAAATTCTGAAGCGCTGGGTCGAGCATTGACCGGCTCCCTCAAGTGGACACGAACAATGACCTGGATCTGCCGCCTTCCCTACCAGAAACCATCCGGGCCGTGCAGCAGATTTCCAGCGGTAAAGCACCGGGATCCGACGCAATCCCACCGGAAGTCTACAAGCACGGTGGGCCCCGGCTGATGGCAGAACTCACAACACTCTTCCAGGAGATGTGGCGCCAAGGACAAGTTCCTCAGGATTTCAAAGACGCGACCATCGTCCATCTCTACAAACGGAAGGGGAACCGGCAACTCTGTGATAATCACAGAGGCATTTCGTTGCTCAACATCACCGGGAAGATCTTCGCCCGTATCCTTCTCAATCGTCTGAACGGTCACCTAGAGCAGGGACTGCTCCCGGAAAGCAAATGTGGCTTCCGCCGACACCGCAGAACAACCGACAGGATCTTTGCCGCCCGCCAGCTACAAGGGAAGTGCCAGGAGATGCGAACTCACCTATAGACTGCCTTCGTGGATCTAACGAAAGCCTTTGACATGGTGAATCACGACGGACTGTGGAAAGTCATGCAGAAATTTGGTTTTCCTGAGAGGTTCACGCACATGGTGCGTCAGCTTCATGACGGGATGGCGGGGCGCGTCACTGACAACGGGACGGTATCCGAAGCATTCGCAGTGACCAACGGAGTGAAGCAGGGCTGCGTATTGGCTCCCACCCTGTTCAGTCTCATGTTCTCGCCTATGCTGATGGATGCCTACCGTGATGATCAGCCTGGTATCCGCATCGCCTACGTGCACCTTCTCAACAGTCGGCTTATTCAGGCTTCAACGCGCGTGTCTACGACTACAGTCCATGACTTGCTATTCGCGGACGACTGCGCCCTAAACACAGTGACGGAGGAGGACATGCAAAGGGGTATGGACCTCTTAGCCGCAAGCTGCGCCGATTTTGGATTAACAATCAGTACAGCCAAAGCGGTTGTCATGCACCAGCCGCCACCCAGTGCGAAATACAATGCTCCTCGAATCAATGTCAACGGTGCTCATCTCAAAAACGTGGAAACATTCACTTATCTAGGAAGCACGCTGTCGCGCCACACGAGAATCGATATCGAGGTTGCTCAACGGATCTCCAAAGCTAGTCAGGCCTTCTAGCGGCTGCAGGCCTCCGTGTGGAATCGCCACGGTACTCACCTGAACACCAAACTGAAGATGTACATGGCCATCGTCTTGACGACACTCCTTTACGGAGCGGAAACCTGGACCGTATACTCGAACCAAGCTAGGAAGCTGAATTACTTCCATCTCAGCTGCCTCCGCAGAATACTGAATCTGAGATGGCAAGACAGGATCCCGGACACGGAAGTCCTGGAGCGGACCGGAATCCTCAGCATCCATGCCATGCTGAGGCAAGTGCAACTGCGATGGAGCGGCCACCTGGTAAGAATGGACGACGAGCGACTACCCAAACAACTTTTCTACGGAGATGTCGCTACGGGTTCTCGCCGGCAGGGAGGTCAAAAACGACGCTACAAGGACACTTTGAAGAAATATTTGAAGCAACTGCAAATCAACCCGGTGACCTGGGAGGACATCGCCCAGGATAGACCGGCATGGAGAAGATCCATGAAGACTGGTTCAGCAATCTATGAGGCCAACCGGATCGCCACCGCCAAGGCCAAAAGAGCGGCACGAAAGTCACCAGCGCCCCGGACCAACATCGTCGATGCCCAGGCGCTGCCAAAATGCCCACGCTGTCAACGCATCTTCCGCGCGCGAATCGGCCTGGTTGGACATCTTCGGACGCAATGCACCAACAATCCGTCAATTGCAATTTCTACGTCAAATTCTGCCAACCCTCCTTCTGACTCCCACACCCTCACTCCTGGCATCAATTCCATTACTCCTGCAATCATAGAGACCAAATCCCAATACTAATCGCCTGTTACCCCCACCACCGCAACCACCACCACCTTCGCCTTCACTACCACCACCACCATCAGCGATGGGGAATCTCCCCTAAGCTGTCCTCAATGCGACCGCACATTCACCTCACGCATCGGCCTGGTCGGTCACTTGCGGATCCATCGTACAGAGACTGGTGAGCCAGTGCCCGGAGCACCAGCACACAGCAGAGATCGCCGCCTCCACTGCCCTCACTGTCCTCGCACATTCACTCATCGCATAGGCCTATTCGGTCACATGCGCATCCATGACAGCGGAATTCACCACAATGCCGACAACACCAATACACCATGCACAGCAACCACTCCTGCCATTCTTAGCGCCCCTGACACCCCCACTACCATGAATGACACCCCCCCCAGCCTTAAACGATTTCTCCTGTCCACAATGCACCCGCAACTTCAACTCACGCATCAGCCTGGTCGGTCACTTGCGAATCCATCGCACGGAGGCTGGTGAACCAGTGCCTGGGGCTCCGACATACAGTCGACGCGCCCGCCTTCACTGCCCTCACTGCTCCCGCACATTTACACACCGCATGGGCCTATTAGGACACATGCGCCTCCACGAAAACCTGCGGCAAACCACCGTAGGCTAAGCCACATCAGTGCACACCATCTACACTAATACATAGACAACACCCTCACAATCATCATAATGTACCTTAGAAAATCACGGTTTCCTAGAAACAGTGGTTGGGAATGCTGCCAATCCGACGCTTCCACCAGACCACGCCGTCGGCTCAGTGTATGTGCTGTGTGTTTTGAGTGGCTGACCAGTGGACTGGGAGTCGGACGGCGATAGCTCCTCCATATCCCCTGAGTAAGTCAATCCTGGTGTGTGCGTTATCGGGGCCAGGTCGTGCTGTGGCGCTCGAAGACGGGTACGCTGATCTGTCAGTCAATGCGCCCACTCCCACCTCAGGCAACTGACCGGCTCGGACAGTGGTCAAATGGTAGGGGTGGGGGAGAGAGTGAGGTCGACAGCTCAGCGCATTTCCTCACGATAAACAATCTGACGCGCTTGAAACTATCACGGTGCGCTAAAAGCCGTGGCTTGGAAGGTTGCCAACTGACGGGATAACTCAGACTGCCTGGTCAGCCCAATTGTGTGTTTGTGTGTAGTGGCTGACGGGCGGACTGAGAGTCAGGCTGCAATGGCTCCTTCTAAATGTGGCCTTTATGGCACACCCACTCTGTGGGATTCGAGCCAGGTGTGGTGGTACGCCCAGGGGCGGCTCCGGCCGCGCCAGCCACCTGCGTTTTCTTCCATCTCCGGTCTTCATGACTCTGTCTTTACCCCGGGCTCAGTTTGGGGAAGAGGAGAGAGTGCGGTAGCTGCAGTACAAGGCTACTATCACTTACAACTAAGTCACGTGCAGGTCAGCGTCCCTGAACCACCTGGTGTGGAGGATACGGTGGACCTCGTCGAAATCGACGGTAACACTACCACCACCAAGCGTTTGTCAATTTATTCTGAAAATAAACGCGGGGTCGTTTAGATAGATTGTTTGAAGGTAGATCATGCCAAACCCTGCCAATCCCAGTGGGCCAGTTCTCTCCCACCCACATTAGTGCCTCTAGCGCGCCCAGCGGACTGCGCGTCCATATCTTCGACCGCTAACAGCAATTCGCAAATCACGCTTGTTTGTTTATCACTCCTTATCTTTTACAATTTAATTCCCCTCACCGAGGAGGTAATTATTGTTTTGACAGTGGATATCGCTTTATTGCTAAAACGCTTAATTCACAACATTCCAAACGACAACTGACTGGCTTATTTCCCAATTTTTCCAAAAAAAACTAGCCCAAAGGGTTCTGAGAAACCGGTATTTACTTTGACAGATTGGTAGCTACATTTACTTGAATAAATTCGTCTTCAGGTTTGTCTATTTTCTACTAAGTCGAAACCATCAGCAGCACTTTAGAGCACAATATTGAACGGGTTTGTTGGGGCGTTTGAGAAACCCGTAGAACACTTATGTAGTATTCACAGTACTTTAAAGACAATTGGGGCGCGACACATGACATGAATGACATCGCAGGAAAACCCAAGTACCTGACTAACAAAGAGAAAAAAATAGAATAGATGATCTTCTATGATTTCCTGAACCCACGCATGCAAAGTTACATGCGGTCAACTTGTGCGCCTTTAACTGTACAACCCTGACACACGCCAGTTCTTTGAGTTTGGCCCCTAATTTGTCTTGGCTGCTAGCTGCTCGCCTGGCTGTCTCACACTAAAAGCAACCGGTGGAAGATTTTTATTGTCAGAATTGACTGTGATGTTTCCTTCAGCAAAGCCCTGACCGGAAGGGCAGCGCAAACTGACCATTAGTCAGCGCGACATCCGGAAGACGCGTAGTGTCACCGCAGACGTTTAAACTGACTTACATATCCATGGCCGAGCAGAGCCTACGGCTTTTAGGACGTACAACTATGGGCGCCTGAGAACCCGCGACTAAATAGCCAGAGCAATGGAGCGACTGCCGTCCACGCGTGCGCGCGTGGATGACTCACCAGTCAGGCAAGCATAAGTTACTGCGAAACCGACTAACCAGCGTGCGCTACGTCTTCTAACGCGCTCCCCAGTAAGTCGAGCAGCGAAATTTAGGCAGTCGGTTTAGAGGTATCCTGTCACCAGGGCTTTCTAAATGCCTGACTTTGTTGTTACCCATATTTACTTTCAAGCAGGGCCATGAAAAGAGCTTTAGTATAATTTTTTTTGAGAGTAGCATATTTTAGAAAGGCCGTCTACAAATACGTGATACATAAATATTCCTAGCTGGCTTCCCTGCCACCATCAGTTAAACATAATCTGAATCCAAGCAGGGGAACATGAGACCCTAATCCAGGTCTGTTCGATTATTGAGAATTCAAGTAAAACGCTCTCCTACCTGAATCATGAGATTGTGCCTTGTCACCTGAGATTAGAAATAGCCATAGTTATATGGGTGAGGCGCTGTTAAGTTCCCAGCCTCTCACGTAAGTGAGAAGCGGGTTTTTGGCCCCTTCTCCATATGGACTCTTTGGTATTCTAAGATCCGAGCAGTACACCCTATTTGCACAGATTGTGTGTGGTCCATGTAGACTTGATTTGTAGCTCTCTCAGCCACTTGCAACCAGTTACTTCATCGAACGTCTGAACCACCCGGACAGTGGACTGGTGCCTGGAGAAGAAAGTGGGATTGAGTTTGACCCCAGGAATCTGTCCCCACATTCCTCAGTAAAATAAAGCTGACACGCTTGAACCTGCCACGCCGTACTAAGCGTTTAGAGTTGGAAGATTGCCACCTAGCGGTATGACGCAGACCTGGTAGTCGGCCCTGTGCGTGTGTTTGTGTGGAGGGGTGGACTGGTGGACTAAGTCAGGCTCAGTTACTTCTTTTTGATCTGGCCTCTACAGCACTCACACATGTGAGCAACGAGCATTCCATTCCATTAGCTGAAAACGTCAATTACTGCGTGAGGGGTCAGGTGGTGTGTGACACACGTAGTTGGCCTTTATAACTCTGTCCGCCACTTGCGGGCAATCCGTGCATCCGATGGCTGATCAGCTCGAACACTGGACTGGTAACTGGGAGAGAAGAGAGAGAGAGGCCGACTGTCTCAGCGCATATTCATTACTATAAATAATCTGACGCAATTTTAAACTAACCCTGTGCGTTAAAAGCCGTAGTCTGGAAGGTAGCCAATTAACGAGATAGCTCGGCGCTTCTCTCAGAACAGAGTTTCTGATTGAAATGGTCCCATCTTCCTTCAACATCCACGGCACGGCCACTGCACCTGATCCTGGCTCCGGTCTTCTTTACTCTGTCTTGACCTTGTGCTCAGGGCTTGAGAGGAAGATGCGGTAGATGCAGCGACGTCTACTGTGGCTAAAAACTAATTCACATGCCATTCACCGTCCGCACCAACGCCATGCTGCAAGACACAAAGTGTACACTGTCGCTTGCGATGGTGGAATAGTTATACCATCAGGTTCGCTTCGTCCATCCGATCTGCAGTCTTGAGGCAGGGTTGGTTGATGAGGTCAATCAAAGCTGTCCCCGCCAATTTCCCGTGCATTTATCCATATTCGATCCACGTTAGCTATCGCGTGCTAATATGTGACGACTTGCAAGATTGTAGATCACAGTTAGAGGAAAGGGCAATGATGTCCCCTCCAGCGGTCTAATCAACAAAGGGACACTTATGGCAATACCCCAATCACTACGAATTTCAAACCAGGTCCCGGGTAGGAAGAGGTGAAGTTAGACGCCAGTAGAGGGTGAAGTGTCTTCTGTGCAGACCGGAGGAAGTTTAAGAGGTTGAGCTAGTTGGCTGCTGGCTGAGAGGCACAGATCTAGCACCACAGAGCCGGGCGTCCAATTGTCTTCGGCGCGGGCATGGCCACACCAGCCTTGAAGTTGATTGGGTGATTTGGAGGGTTTTGATTGGTCGAGTGTCAGACAGAGCGTCTCAGTTGCAGAAATGGGCCAGAAACGATGAAGGGCATCATGCAGAACCTCGGAATGTCAGACGAACGACTGCCCCTGGTGCGTACGTGAAAATGTGCGCCAGACAGTGATGTAATGTTGCAGCAGACGCCCAGAGTATGGTCACCACATTCCTGCATCACATGTTGTCCATTTCTTAATGCTCTTTTTGGTATTTATGTAAGGCCCTGCTTCGTCAAAACCAAAGAAGGAGACCCACAAGGCAATGTGCACGCAATTATTAAGTAATTTTTACCGACAAAACCTAGGAACACTAAAATGATCAGTTTCGGTTCAGTAAACGTCATCAACCAGTAATCTCACTCGAGATTTGAGCATGGATCCAATTGCTTTTACCATTTGAACAGTCAGACCTCCGTTATGTCCCTTGAGACCGGGAACATTCGAGGCCACATAACAGGGACATTGCAATTGAATGATGGAAATGTGGACTTGAAACTGCGAGCCTGATTTACAGGCAAGCTTTCGCAGAACTACTGGCAGTTCAGACTCCAAGGATACCACCCACAAAAACTAGCGGCACGGAAATAGCGATTTTCGATTTACTAAACACCATTAGCAGGCGAGACTTAGACAGAGATTTTGAATCTAAGTCCACTTGATCTGTACGCTAGACAACCTGCTAGATGCGGCACCAGCTCGTTACCCGTCGGCTGCCAGGAACACCAACATACACCCACCGCACCCATCCCAACTGTCTGCCCTGCTCACACACATTCATTCCCGGTATGGGAGAGATACGTTGAAACTGGGTGTGACTGACTGACAATGACTCAGAAGGCAAAGCTGAAAAGTCCTGTTTCTTTTGTATTGTCGGCAAAAGCTCATTATTAGTAATTCCGGTAAGCGTAGTGATGAGTTGGTCGTTCAAGCCTGGCTGTTGTGGATTTTAAATCGAGTAAATCGAGCATCTGCAATCACATATCGTGCACTGACTGCCCCTGAAATTACAGAGGTCAGACGGTCCAAAACTGGAAAGTAAACCATGTGCACACAAAATTACGCTTTGGTGAAAAGTTCAATTGGCCTTAGCGCCTGCTCACAAGCTACAAACAATACACTTTCTACCTTGATTTGGGGACAATAATCAAACGATTATGGATCGAGGTCATCCATTAATTGACTCATGCCCCGTCTCCTAAAAAGCTATGGCACACAGCCAGCCCCGTAATTGATAGTTGGTGGGATAAATTAGGAGTTGATTTGCTAATTTCCTTGTTGTTTGTCTTGGTGCCTTTCGCAAGTCTGAGATGATGAATTTGAGGACCAGTCCGAATGTGCAAACTAATAAACAACCGTTTCTTTGCGTGATCCTTTCCCTTATGTCAAAAGAAGCCTTTGCCGTCGATTCTGTAGTTGTTTTCTGAAGTTGAAAACTGGTTCATTCTATCCAGCGTTAACAACTTTGGCAAGCTGTCCTAATTGTGGAACAATTCACATATTCCAGATTTAATCCGCCGGGCGCACTTCAGGAAAGGTGAAAATAGCCACTTTTTTCTATGCTTTGCCACGTGGGTTGGTAGGTCTTAAGATAAGCATCGACCGACCTCAGGGAATTCTTGGGAAATTTCAGAATGGAACTGACAAAATTAAGCCCAGCATTTGTTTTCGGTGAGTACATGTGCTGCCTCGGAATCAGGTTACGACGGCGTCTCCACGCCGAGATTATTATTTCAGATTCGCAAAGGTAAGAGTTCCGGGATGAAAGTTAGATAAGTGTTAATTGCTCACCGGAATAGGCTTGCATTGTCGCTGACGTTTCGGAAAGCTAGGCCGGCTTTCCATTTTCAAAGCGTATACTGCTAATATCAATCAGTGTTTTTAATGACAAGCTGAACTTGTCGGCCTTGGACTGATCGAATTTTTTCTCTCGTTCGCTGCCTCGGCCTTTGCTTGTGCGCCGGTGTGCAACTGGACAAATTCAAACTACAGTCTTCAGAAAAGCCACCAGCACAAAGCAAAAATTACACTTCCATAGCAATCACCCTCTGTCTCACAAACGTAGCTGCGTCCGAACTCTATTCCAAAGAGCTGAAACACATTGCAGCACGCCAGTTGACAAAAGAGCTGAACGATAGTACCTTCATGACCTCTTTTGAACTAATGGATACCCAAGTTCTTTTGTCAACCAAAGCAAGCGCAGAGTGAACAGACGACGGCCAAAAGAACAACAACTTGAAGTCTGGAGGGCCATTCCCTACTTAAAAGGGGTCTCTGAGGCCGTCTCTCGACTGTTACATCCCACTGCAGTAGGCGTAGCCCATCGACTTCAGGCGACAATTTGTCGCCGTGTCATGCAACCCAAGGATAGACTGCCCCCTAACGAATCCTCAACAGTTGTTTACCGAATGCGCTGCAATGATGTGAACTGCAACTACGTCGGGGAAACTGGATGAAAATTGTAAACCCACCTATATGAGCACAAGCTGGTGGCTCGGAGGCTAGATGCAAACTCACAGCTTGCAGATCATATTGGAGAACCTGGCTACACTTTTGGAATTCAAGGAGTGAACATCATAGGCCGAGGAACCTCGAAAGCCGAACGACTTACACTTGAGGCATGGTATTCAGATGCCTACCCTAGCAACAAGCAGCTAGACCTTCCAACCACCTATAAAGTCGTGCGTCATTATATGCGCCGGAACTAAGTCAACTAAGCGAAGATGGCCCCGCGACGAGCTCATCGAAAGAGGAAGCAGGCTTACAAGCACCCTCGACCGATGTTGAGTTGCCCAATACCAGTGGCCGTCAAACTGCAAAAACATCCACGCAGAGGTGGAGGCAGCGAACTAGAGAAAAATCGATCAGTCTAAGCCCGTCAAGTTCAACTGGTCATAAAAAAACACTGATCGATATTAGCAGTAAATGCTTTGAAAATGGAAAGCCGGTCAAGGTTTCCGAAACGTCAGCAACAATGCAAGACTATTTCTGTGAGAAATTTACACTTACCTAAGACTATTAGTAGATCCACGCTCAAGAATGCGCGTTGGAGGTTCACTGACACCTTGGCTAACTGTCCACGCATGCCAATCCCGCGATGGACCACAAATGAATGACAATGCAGACCCATAGTTCGTCGTGAAAGTAGGTCCTATTGGTGGTTGCCACACTCCAGCGATCAGATGCACTCTGAATCGGACTCTGAGGGTGCACTGACGCACTGCCCAGGCACGTCGATCCTGCCGTCGTGGGCGACTTTAAGAAAGTGAACGGTATTTCTTGGTGGGCCTCGGACGCCATGTTCCCTGTCAGACAAGCCTCAACAGATGAAGTCATCGGCACAACAATCATCGGGCCAGATTCCGAGTTGTAGACACCAGCAGAGGAGTAATTTGATTCCTATTGGAAGCTGTCTCTGAAGATGGGTTCAAGCTGGAATCCGAAACGCCAGGAAAATAAAGTCCTTGTCCCAGCAATCGCGTCCACTTCTTCAGATAAGGAATATGTTGTCGGAGCAGGTTGGCTGCCAGGCGTGCAGCAGGATTTCGGCCTCCGTCAGGGCAGGTGTCCATGTGAGTCGAACGAGATCGTGTTCGCGTCAGCCTTTTATTTGATTGGTCGATTTGCATGAGCGTGATTGGCTAGACACTAAATAGGCCCTCATGGGGTCAGCGATTGGCCGGACGTGAGGAGGACATCACGCAGTCAGACGGATAAGCTGCGACTGGGCAAGAATGCACTAGAGAGAGACGCGATGTGCTAGCAGACACTGGGAGTAGGGTCACTATATACGAACTCTTGGGTTCCCTGGAGGGAAATATACGTTGACCAACTGAGGTCTTGAGCAAAGGAAATGCTAGTTTCAGTGGTACTTATTTGATGAGCTCAATGTGACGATGTACGAACCTATACACGGTGAGGACAAACAACTGGCTTTCTTGAATGTCCACATGTATAGACACAAATATGACTCCAGGATGAGGGGTATTTATTGGAGTACAATCAAAAAGAGCAGTATTTTTACTTCATCTATTGTGTCCCAAACTCGGTGGAATATTAACTTGTGATTTTCTTCTTCTTCACTCCCGTCACTCATATTTTTTTGTCGAAAGGATGAAGTAGAGGGTCTAAGTCTTCAAGGACTCGTTTAAAAATACCGCCGAATTATGGAAGCACCATAAAAGAAACCATCAGTCCTCACATCAGTATTTGCCTCCCATTCCGAGGCGCCAACGACTCCTGCTTGACCAAGGTGATGCTGTAGTGATTCATGCGCCTGCGTTGCGCGTCTGCGTTACTCGACGAACATGATGTGATTTCTTTGTTCTCGCGTGCAGGCTCGCAACAGCATGTCTGCGCTTGCTTACCCAGCCAATCACAGGGATCTCCACTTGACCAACCAACCACGGTGGACAGAGGTCTTGTCCCACCGTACACACGCTCACTAATACACCGGCAGGTCGGGCGCACGTTGTCGAGGTTGCCTTTTACCGCTCAGAGTCCCTTCTGTCGCGATGCTATTCTCCTTTTACTTTATTTGCCCCTGGTCAGGGCTTGGCCCCGGCGTCGTACCAATGAGGGCATGTCCATGCCTCCAGTTGCTGCGACAACGCCCTGCCTATTCTTAGTATGTCAACCTGTGCTTATAGAATTTCAGGTACTTGAGAGTGTGAACGTATCCGATGTACTCAAAGGCAGATGGCAGATCAGTTTGAAGAACATTTGCTTAAATAGCTGTGGGAGCAGAGGATTTAGCGTCCAGACTCTCCGCTGCAACTGAACACGGACCCCCGTGGGTCAGAAGTCGGCGTTTAAAGTCCTCTTTCGCGCAGCAAATCCTCCTGTCTCCTGCGCTACTCCAAGGCTGCCACAAGGTAGAGGAAAACGGAGCTGTGCAAGTGACTGGATCACGCGACTAATCCCGTCCTGTCCTGTTGCCCAGCCTGTGCCAGCGCGCTGCCTACCCCTCTCGCTCGCCCCCCCCCGCCTGTGCGGCCAAGTTCGTTTTCGTGTTGCTCTATGCTGTTAGGAGGCACCACAACATACCGTTTTAATCATGCCCATCAGAATCTAACTGTTCCACTAGCGCCAGTACCTGCAGTATATTTCATGGAGCTGTGGCGTTCACTTTCGTCCAAAAAAGGACGATTTAAGTTTACTTGGCACTCCCGTGAAGTAGGTGGCTTGACTGCCCCACTTACCCATGAAGCCAGGACGCATCTGTAAGCAAATGTCTGCACAGTTAGAGTAGAACGGCAAACACCCAATTACCTGACGCTTCCCGCTGCGCGTATAATCTCCAACACCTTCAGTTCAGTTCAGTTTTATTAAGGGAAAGTTAGTCGACGCCTTTGAACTCCCTATTGATTTCTATGACATTGAAACTTAAAAAGGCCGACACATAATGGACGTTGGACAAAGGGTTATCGCCCCGTTACTCTACAGGGCATTAGACAGAAAAATAATAAAATAATATTACCCAAAAATAATGAGTAGTATGTTTGATAACGCGTTAAGTGTGAATGTGGATAGGTTAATGGAACTGTGTTAGTTTCTGATGTCGTGGTGGTACATATGGCGGTACTGGTCAAACTTCCGCTTAAAAGTGTCAACTAAAAAGCAAACGGAGGACTAGTCCAGAGGTGCAAAGGAAACCAAAAAACCGTATTTGGAGGATGGTGGGAGTAGGCCAAAACGCTGGCAAATTTCATGGTTTTCATAAATTTAGTACAGTCGTTCGTTTAACGCCACAGGAACCAACTGGCCATCTTTGAGGCTCTCATGCAACTCAACACTCCCCCTAGTGACTCATCTCGTATGCGCGTGGTAATTTGATTTCCTCTGTACAGCTCCAACTATACAGTAAAAGTTGTTGACTAAAATCTCTCCACCTGACGTTTGGTTTGAGGTCCATACGGTTGTCATGTGTCCGAAACGCATCTGCCTACCGCCCACGTCAAGGGTATGGCCGAAGTGTGAGAATTTTTTTGAGAATTCAGCTATCTGGTCATGCATTGAGTGGGAACCTACAGAAAGTGGGAATTCTGAGCCTGTTGCAATTTTCTTGCTCAAATAAGAAGCCAGAGGGGTGCTTAGTTCTAGGTGGACACTGTAAAGGCAACCTGATTTAATTCGCATGAGTATTGCGCTGGTGTAGGAAGGGGTAACCGATTCGTACCAGGATATCAGTCGAAGTTGAGTGGGTGACCTACGGGCAAGGAGTCCCACAGGCCTGATAACGACTGATGACTGGCTGATGACGGTTAATGAGCCAGAAATGGCCATTTCAGTCTCCCTGATCTTTGTCTCCGTTGTTTATCAGCCTTCTGCTTATTAACTGCTTTCCCCTATTTTCCTATTTTTTGCCTATCCTCCTACCCATAAAACCCTTAATTACCACCATCCCCATGCTAAGCAGATATCGGGTGCTGCTTTGTCAAATGGTTACACACATTAGATCCTTTTTAAGAGATGGAGAAAACAGCCTGAATTTCTGATGACCTAAAATTGAGGGCGAACCATGAGACAATCCACGCATCTCTTGAAGGCCGTTATCCCTTCATCTACAGTGTCCTAGGACATACACCGTTGGCCAAGGAAATGTCCACTAAAGTCATCAGTCTGTGTCACCCAGTGTACTCCGAAAGTATTTTTGTGTCGAGTTGGTTGGTATGAATAATTGGGCCTTCTACAGGGTCCATCTAAATAAAGGGTTCAACCTTTTATCCTCTCCAACGTAAAAGTGTTTATTCGAATGATTCATGCTATCCGGCCGTATGAAATGTTGTGACGGGTATTCGGGATGTGAACGAGATGTAAATCAAGATGTTGGATTGTCAAATTCTTGAATACAAACCGAGCCATTGATGGAAGTATGCAAAACAAAATAACCATACTAATTAATTGTTCCTGGTAGTCATCTGGTGGATTCTAGATTGATTGCTTAGGAAATCCTGCTTGAGCAGTTAGCTTATTGTACAAGAATTGGTGGATTCTATGCGTTGTAGTAGGCTGGGTGGGGAACTTGACCCAAGTCTGAGTAAACTCATGGCTCCTTGTTGGGGCCTCATAGTTCAGATGGCTAGAGCATAGGCTTTACTAAAGCCTTCTCCTTCCTGATATGGGCTCAAATCCCACCAAGACCGGCGAGTTTTCACAAGTAGGTCAAATGAATACTTTATGGATGCATGATTGTCGACAACAAGAATATTCCCAAATCACAAGTCAGGTAAGCCAGAGTTAGTGGACCGTGTCCCCAGGCCTGTTTTAGTCATCGAACTTCTTGGATCCCCGGCACGCACGCCTCAACTTCGTCCAACTGCAGCCAACCAGCGAAGGGCGCAACTTCGAGTAGCTTCGCTTTTTAGCCACGCTAGTGCCAAATAATGCACACATTGGCAGCGAATCGACAGAGTGTGTGAGGCAGACAGAAAACGCTGCACGAGTAGGCGGACCCTATGGTGATCACGGGAGTGGACTGTCACACCTTATCCGCGGACCTCGGGGTACCGTCTATCACCGATAACAAACGCACAACGTACATGGGGTTGAGGATGAACGCGTATTATAATCAGTTTGCATTGTCTTACATGTAAAACAAGTCTAGCATAAATACAGTTTACAGGCAATTGAAGAACTTACTTTTCTCGGTCCTACGACGATGCGTGTGGCGTGGAGCAAAGTGGAGCAAAGTCAGGATTAGGAAGTCCACTGGCGAACGGTTCCGTGATGGAATGAGCACCGCTGCTGCACAAGGCAAATGAAGTACCACTCGTGTTTGGCTTACTGCCTGGATCTTATGAAAGAGCATCCGGGTTTTCTGTCGTGAGGCTGTGCGTATTTTAGGCCACATGCACTCACTGTGGTTGCATCTACTTTTAATACCGTCAGGCTTGGGAAGATCGACCTTCAAGGATGAAAATCTGTCGGCTCATCATTACTGCACGGGTCAAAATTTCCAAGGCATGAGACGCCACACTGGCAGCGCAGGTACTAGCTGAAATCCCAGACACGTGTTTTGCCGTTACACTGTCGCTGTCTGAAACAGCTGCGAGGAATTCGGCTCTTCAGTGCGTTCCCTGGCATTCAGTTTATGCTTTCGGTTAGATACTCTAGTTTTGGACTTGCACCTTTTAATCTCCTGAGAAATTTAATCGCCAGCTTTCTGGGGGACACACTGATGATGCATCATGCAATGGCACTACCTGTGTTGCTGGTAGAGTGTATCCTTTGAACTCAGGCTGTAATACTGGTTGCCGGGTTAATGAATATTACGCAGTTATCCCCTGTAGCCGAAGGATTTAGGCCCAAATATTCATATGATCTTTCGGTCTGCGACTATAAAGTTTTGTTAAGACCGACTTACTCCAAGTTGGCGATCGATTAATGTCTGAGGAAAGTAAAAACAGCAAATTCCGAGACTCTGGTACCGTCAAATGCCACTCATGATCGGTTGGGTTTTCTGTCCTCTAGTCAGTAATACCATTCTTTTTATTAAGTTTTAGTTGATGCTTACCGTAAAACAGGAACTGCAACCCCCACCCCGCTTAATGGGGGCTCGCTCTTAGGAATGCATAAATCTTATATCTCATCGATAGCAGGTAAAGACGTGATTGAACTTCAATTCTGTATAAGTGCGAATCCGTCTGATCACAATAAAGTACTCCCTTTATCTTCTTCGATTTTACTGTATTTGCTTTAAAGTAGATCGGTCAAAAGTAGGCTGGGTTGCAAAAAAGCCACTCGCACGCTTACTGTCCGCCAAATTAGAACGGTCTGCTGTGGGTTCGCCTTTTGCGGCCCAGGGATTTTGTGCCTGATTTACGCAAAAAGCCTTTCCTGCCTAATGTGTTGCCCAGAGAAAAAAGTTCACGAAACACTGCTTTTTTAGCCAAAACTCCCGGCCGGGTCTCCATTAGTAGCAGAGCATGGATGAAACAAGTTTGGATTTTATTAAACAGTGCAATCTAACTAAAGGACACGGAGGCCAATTTCGCCGTGTGCATCCTTCAGGTGACTGCGACTGTGCTGAGGTGCCAGACTATCTTGCCTTTAGCTTACTGTTCACCCTTGTTTAACTGAACTGTTTGTTGTATTGTACGTGAACTACACGGCTCTAGCTATAGCACGTAGTAAGTCCTGGATGTGCAGGTCGTTCGATGTTCGCATATCATTGCTTGCATAAATCCTGTTTTGTCCTAATATCCGGCAGTCTGTGCGCGGCTCATCAGTCTGCCCACAGCAGCGATCGGACGCGCCAAGCCTCCAGGGTGAATGAACTCGACAATTGCATGATGGAACGATTGCCATAGGCGTTGGATTATAGGCATCTGAGGTGGATTCGCCGGGCAGACGGACGAGTCAACACCAGACCACGCACTCAAATTGAACCGCGTACCCAAAGTAACTCACAGACAATTGGAGAGCGATCGACTGTGTGGGATCACGGTGAACTGCGTTCAATTGGAATTGCTGCCCCTGCCTGCGCACACGAGAAGCCTAACATGAACACTCGAACCCCACAATGGGTTGCGTTCCAAATGCACTCCAATGCCCTTACCATCACCACTCCTACTACGAAAAATTTGGAGTCGATCCCAGCCTGTGCCCATTGCGATAGCACATTCACCTCACATATCGGCCTGGTTGGCCACTTGCGAATCCATCATACTGTGACCGATGCATCACTGCCCGGAGCCATAATATGCAATCATTGCATCCGCATTCATTGTCCGCACTTCCCAAGCACATCCACTCACCGCATGGGCCTACTCGGTCACATGCGCCTCCATGAAGGTGGAGTTTACCGTAATAACGGCACCTTCAGCACACCTCGTATAACCAATAACTCTCCCATCCCCAGCACTAACAACACCCATCCACCAGTGTGGCCAGCTTGACTGCTGCAACCGACTCCACAGAGCCTCACCTAGCCCACCTAAGATGCCACTGCACCTGCGCATCACGCACCGGCCTGGTCGGTCACTTTTGAATCGATCGCACCGAGACTGTCACACTAGTGCCAGGAGCACCCAACTACCACCCCACACCCGGCTCAACTGTCTGCACTGCCCACGCCCATTCACTCTCCGCAGCGGCCTATTAACCACATGCGCCTCCATGGAGCCCAGCGGTTGAATACTGACAGTCATATTACAGCCACGCACTTCTCTTCACCAGCACCTACATCACACATTGCCAAGTTTGACATCGTCCAACACACGTAGGCAAACGACTTCTCTAACGTAAGATAAAGGTATGATCTTCAGCTCCTTCTTCATGTGGCTCCTCTGCTGCACGTGTGCTCCGATCCTGAGACTAGCGCGACGTACTAAACGCTGTGGCTTCGAAGGTTGCTAACTGACGGGATAATTCGGACTTCGCAGTCGTCCCAGTGTGTAGTTGTGTGGAGTGGCCGACTGACAGGCTGAGAGTCGGGCTGTAGTGTCTCCTTCGTAATGTGGCGTCTATGGCCCTCCCACTTCATGGGAGTCGAGCCGAGCCAGGTGTAGTGGCACGCATGGGGGCGAATCCGGCTGCGCCAGCCACCTGCGCCCTCTCCAAGCTCCGGTCTTCTTGACTTGGTCATGATATGGCGTAAAGATGAGAAAGGAGGAGAGTGCGCGTTAGATGCCGCGTAAGTCTACTGCTATAACTCACGAACAAGTCACCGTCCCTGTGCCACCGTACTGTGGGGCGCATAGAGGACCTCACTGAAATTGACGGTCGAACTGCCATATGGAATGAGCGCAAAGGCAACTGACAATCAGTTCAGCTGAGCACATCTTTAAATAGTTTTTAAAGTCGGAAAGCGAAACGCCGACTCTTCTACCACTAATCACTAGTGTCAACTTAATGTCTTGAGCACTGGTGACTTTAAAAGACCAAGAATCAACTGGAGCACTATTCATGGGCACAGTGAAAAGTCAACATTGGAATATCGTTTTCTGTGGAAAACAATGAAGATGTATCAGCTCCGCCGCGGGCGTTCGTTGCAAGGCTGCGCCTCTCACGCATACTTGCACGTGACAGCCTGGTTCTCGACCAATCAAGGCTCATCCAAACAGAACGGTCCTCTTCAAGACCAACTCAGAAATGCCCTGACTCAAAACTCTATGAAGACTGTTCCACTGTTACTTGAAACGCCCGCTCCCGAGGCGTCGGACGGATGTCTTCGTCCGGCTACCAGACTCCTCCAGTTCATCATCCAGTCGTTTTTTGGGGAATATAATTTCCCCTCGACTGGCATCCGAATTCTCTTCCGTTTTTGGTCTGGGCCTGAAGGTCGAAGTGGCTAGGATCTGCCTATGGATCAAACCAGCGCGACTTATTTGTCTAATTTCTACTAAGTCTACGTCCACAGCAGGCTGGAATATTGAACGAGTTTGTTGGAAACCTTTGCGAAACCCGTTGAACACTAACATGCCCATCGCATTCAGTTGGCTACTATTGGGGTGGTACGTATCGCATGAAAAACCTCCTACCGGACCAACACGAAAACCGATTCGCACACACATTCTTCTACGATCCTCTGTACCCACGCATGCAAAGTCAAATATAGCCGAGTTTTGCGTCTTTAACCGTGCAATCTATAACAATGCAGGAAATGTAATTTTGAAAAGTCAAGTCGACACATATTTCCAGTAATTCCCCACCAGCCCTTGACAATTGCATAGGGCATTTAAATACGAGAAGTTAACAGGGTTAGTAAACCTCATCGTTCTTATGCCACTTGCATGACGAGATCGGTTTTTATTGGGACTGGGTAAGCGGGAGGGGGTGGGCGATGAAATGGGGTTTGTAGGTCGAGTCTACGGAGTGCACATCACTAGCAAGGACATGGGGTGAGCCACTGACATCAGGGGGTGTATGATCATCATCTGGAACCGGTGTTGGACCACGGAAGACGGACACGAGTCGTCAGGGACCACAGTGGCGGATTCGTCAGGTCGACTCAGTGATTATTGTCGACTAAATGTGTGAGAACAGAACTCGAAAATAGATATCTGTATTCACGTGCCCTCCTTTCCAGGTGCCTCGATGTGCGACCAGATCATCTACTCCACAGAAGCAAGTGAGTAAAACCATAACAACGTTGCCTGCAGCAGTAGTCCGTATTTACCTCCTCAGCGTAGGAGGGGACAGTTTGTGAAGAATACGCGTAGACTGCCCGGGGGAAAGTGGTTGTGATCGCTATCTTTAAGACGTCGTATTTCTAGTTCACTGCCTACGCCCGCCTCCGAAAAGGCAGTCGTATGAACACTTCTTTCCGTTCTAAAATTACAGAGGCAGGTCTTTGCGGTGCATCTCCCAGGATTTCTGAGAATGCATTTCCCTGGGTAGCCGTTTTCGCGAAGTGTGTTTCACAACCGCTGGAATTTTGCTGGAACAGTTTCAGGAGAGCAGCTGTGCCGCACTCCAGCCACCAATCCTCGGACTATATTTTGTTTTATAGTTAAGGGAGAGAAACTAGGAAAAGTAGCCTATTGTCCCGTCCAGGTTTTCTTGCGGAACGCCCTACGCTGGCTAGATCCAGCCTCCTACCCACTGGTGTGTTTGGTCCACCGTGTTTGCTTTTGACAGCAGCGATGGCGGTACTCCTACCCCTGGACACACACAGGACAAGAAGCCAGTCGTTTGCATTAAGTGTTCGTTTTTACAAAAATTCAAGACAGTGTGGAAAACATCTTTACGTCGCTAATCCAAACAAGCAGCCTTATCGCGAGAGCTTCACTCAGCTGGAGAAAACTGACCCGGAGTGGGGTCCAGGAAGCTTGTCAAGTTGTTCAAGTGAGTACCTCTGCAACACGTTTCTCTCCTCACCTTAGAGGAACTGCTGACCTTAATCTAAATCACTAACTCCCGTTCCATGCTTCAGTCCAAAAAAAATTTAAAAAAAAACATCTTGGTCATAGAAATTTGTCGGTCCGCATTGGATTCCCTTCCAACTATTTAGGGTCCCTGAAAGTGAACCTGCTAAATCTCTAAGGGTTCACTTTTAAAGTTTATTTAATACTGGAACTCTTCCTTTCGATTGTGATCGGAAGAGGATGTCGGTGACAGGTTCCAGGCTCGTAAACGCGACGTGCATCTTCTGAACAGTCCTGAAAAGGATTGCAATTAACGAGTTAATGGAAATACCAGCGATTCCCAAGCTGCTATCGAACTGTAATGGCTCTAAAGCTGGATCCCGGTGCCCAAGGCTAGGCTCAAAGTTAATGTCACATTCACTGACTGCTGAAAGACCACAATGCTGTGGCACACCATCTACTGCCGTATGAACCTGAAAATATGAGAAGACCACGAGGAGTTTCATCAAAGGGACTAATACTTTCCTAATTAGTGTTTTCCAAACTTATTTAAGAGGCAGGAAAAAAATTAAACTGCCACAGCTCTCGAAACTTGAGCTCCTCAGGGTTAAGTACCGGGGAGCACGCTCTTCGTGGTATCCGAAGCATTCGCAGTGACCGACAAGGAGTGAAGCAGGGCTGCGTATTGGCTCCCACCCTGTTCAGTCTCATGTTCTCGGCTATGCTGATGAACGCCTACTGTGATGAGCAGCCTGGGATCCGAATCGCCTACAGAACTGACGGGCACCTTCTCAACAGTCGGTGTATGCAGGCGTCAACGCGCGTGTCTACGACTACAGTCCATGACTTGCTCTTCGCGGACGACTGCGCCCTTAACACCGTGACAGAGGAGGACATGCAAAGGAATATGGACACTCTTAGCCGCAGGCTCCGCTGATTCGGGATTAACAATCAGTACAGCCAAAACGGTTGTCATGCACCAGCCGCTACCCAGCGCGAAATACCTTGCTCCCCGAATCAATGTCAACTGTGCTCAACTCAAAAACGTGGAAACATTTCGCTTATCTAGGAAGCACGCTGTGACGCAACACGAGAATCGATGACGAGGTTACCCTTCGAGCGGCTGCAGGCCTCCGTGTGGAATCGCCACGGTACTCACCTGAACACCAAACTGAAGATGTACATGGCCATCGTCTTGACGACACTCCTTTACGGAGCGGAGACCTGGACCGTCTACTCGAACCAAGCCAGGAAGCTGAATCACTTCCATTTCAGCTGCCTCCCCAGAATACTAAAGCTGAGATGGCAAGACAGGATCCCGGACACGGAAGTCCTGGAGCGGACCGGAATCCTCAGCATCCACGCCTTGCTGAGGCAAGTACAACTGCGATGGAGCGGTCACCTGGTGAGAATGGATGACGAGCGACTATCCAAGCGACTTTTCTACGGAGATTTCCCTACGGGTGCTCGCCGACAGGCAGGTCAAAAACGACGCTACAAGGACACTGAAGAAATCACTTAAGCAACTGCAAAGCAACCCGGCGACCTGGGAGAACCTCTCCCAGGATAGACTGGCATGGAGAAGATCCGTGAAGACTGGTGCAACAATCTATGAGGCCAATCGGATCGCCTCCGCCAAGGCCAAAAGAGCGGCACGAAAGTCACCAGCGCCCCGGACCAACACCGCCAATGCCCAGGCCCTGCCAACATGCCCGCGCTGTCAACGCATCTTCCGCACAGGAATCGGCCTGGTTGGACATCTTCGGACGCAATGCATCAACAACCCGAATATTCCAACTTCTACGTCAAATTCTGCCAACCCTCCTTCAGACTCCCCCACACTCACTCCTGGCATCAATTCCATTACTCCCGCAATCATAGAGACCAAATCCCAATACTCATCGCCTGTTACCCCCACCACCGCCTGCACCTTCACTACCACCAACACCACCAGCGATGGGGTCTCTCTCCTTAACTGTCCTCAATTGGACCGCACATTCACCTCACGCATCGGCCTGGTCGGTCACTTGCGAATCCATCATACAGAGACTGGTGAACCAGTGCCTGGAGCACCAACACACAGCAGAGATCGCCACCTCCGCTGCCCTCACTCATCGCATGGGCCTATTCAGTCACATGCGCATCCATGACAGCGGAGGTAACCGCAATGCTGACATCACCGATACACCATGCACACCCTCCGTTCCTGCCATTCTTACTGCCACTGCCACCTCCACTTCCATGAATGACATCCCCCCAGCCTCTACCGCTTTCTCCTGCCCACACTACGCCCGTAATTTCAACTCACGCATCGGCCTTGTCGGTCACTTGCGAATCCATCGCACGGAGGCTGGTGAACCAGTGCCTGGGTCTCCGACATACAGTCACCACGCCCGCCTCCAATGCCCTCACTGCTCCCGCACATTTACACACCGCATGGGTCTATTAGAACACATGCGCCTCCACGACAACCTGCGGTAAACCACCGGAGGCTATGCCACATCAGTGCACACCATCTTCACTGATACATAGACAACACCCTCACAATCATCATAATGTACCTGAGAAAATCACGGTTTCCTAGAAACCGTGGCTTGGAAGGCTGCCAATCTGACGCTTACACCAGACCACGCCGTCGGCCCAGTGTATGTGTTGTGTGTGTCGAGTGGCTGACCAGTGAACTGGGAGTCAGACGCAGATGGCTCCTCAATATCCCCTGAGTAAGGCAATCCTGGTTCGTGCGTTATGGGGGCCAGGTCGTGCTGTGGCGCGCGAAGACGGGTACGCCGACCCGTCGACCAATGCGCCCACTCCCACATCAGGCAACTGACTGGCTCGGATGGTGGGCTGATTTTTGGGGGTGAGGGAGAGAGTGAGGTCAACAACTCAGCGCATTTTCCTCACTATAAACAATCTAAAGAACTTGAAACTATCACAGTGTGCTAAAAGCCGTGGCTTGGAAGGTTGTCAACTTACGCGATAACTCGGACCGCGCCGTCAGCCCAATGTGTGTTTGTGGGGAGTGGCTGACTGGTAGACCGAGAGTCAGGCTGCAATGGCTCCTTTTTAATGTGGCCTTTATGGCACTCCCACTCCGCGCGATCCGAGCCAGGTGTGGTGGTACGCCCAGGGGCGGCTCCGGCCGCACCAGCCACATGCGCCCTCTCACATCTCCGGTCTTCCTGACTCTGTCATGACACCAGGCTCAGGTGGGGAGGAGGAGAGAGTGCGGTAGCTGCTGCGCAAGGCTACTATCACTTAAAACTAATTCACGCGCAAGTCACCGTCCCTGCACCACCTGGTGTGGAGCATACGGTGGACCTCGTCGAAATCGACGGTCGAACTGTCATACGTAGATGATCGCACAAGGCTGCTGGGGGTGTGAACCGACAATGTTTGAGGTTGACATGAAGATTTGTACCGTTTATTGTAGCGTTGTTGACACGATGCAATGCTGGCCAAACTAAGTTGGTTGGAGAAATGTTCAAAGTGCGGTTTTGCTGATCATGGTCAAAAAATGTACCTTATTTTACCTAGGTAAATAAGGCAGTTTAATAGACAAAAGAATCTGCTCTCTCAAACGGACGTAGAAACCCACAGAGCAACATGGAGGTATTTAGGCCTAGCTCTTTAAAATGCATTCTTCGTATCAAGAGCCATCAAGATAGGTTATGTGGATGAAGGACAAGGCGAATAAGAACAATTTCTGAGTTCAGCATTGCAGATGTCGAACAATCTTAAAAGTTGAAGCGTTTCGAAGATATGCAACGAAGTACCACTAATGTGGCTAAGGCTCCAAGTTCGTCACCTTATGCAACCCTTAAATTTCATGCTGGAATTTATAGACGGAAGCGCATCGTGAACAGGTTAGGCTGCAGCCTCCTCTCCTCCTTTGCGACCAGCAGGCAAGGTTAGGTGTGCGGAAGGTAGCCTAAACCGGTTAGGGAGGGAAACAATGGAATGTCCTCCCTGCGGCTTTAAAGAAAGACGGTGCCAGGTGTATGAACCTAGAAGAAGGTGAGTGATGCTCATCAAGCCTCGCATGCTTCCAGCAGCGAATTGATGGACAGAAAGGCGACTTGGTTGATCGGAACGGACTGCCACATGTTCGATGTTTAAAATTTTATTCAGATTTCTCCACAGAACTGAATACTCCTGTAGAAAACCATATGGTTTATGCAACAGACAGATAGACTGCACAAAGGCTCATTTTCACCCAGTAAACTTAACCAAAACGAACGGGACCAACAAGAAGAGGTGTTTTAGAGTTGATCCTGCCTTTGTCAAAGAAACCGAAGGAAAATAGAAAGCAGGTATTCATGCAGCTAGTCTATGGATAAAGTTTGGATATCGGATGTCAATATGGCTCCCTAAAGAAGACATTACAACAGGAACGGCCTGCAATAAAGGTGCCCTTTCGCCAAATTCCAAGGAAAAAAGGGTTCTGTTTATGGTTAGGCTTAAAATAAGCGTTAAGGAAGGTTAGGCCTTCAATCAAGGTCTATCTTAGGGCCAGTGTTGGGGTCAGGACAAAGGAATATTCATCCCTCTCCGGAATTTTGCGCAGAACCACGTTTATCACTTGGGCGCGGTGTTCTTATTCCCGTGTCCTGTTTGGGAGACTATGTGAGCAATCCTTACCCAGATGGCTGCTCACCGGTATCATCGATCCGAAACCTCAGCAACAACTGAACAGCAGCCAGCGTTTGAACATTTCTTTCGCATAAGAAACCAGGAGCACGCCATTCCGCGCTGTCTCCGAAGTACGCTTGAGAGCTGCTTTCGCGCACCTTTTCATTGATAAGACCACCAGAACTCGCTGTCTGCCTACCTCTTACAAGTTTGCATTCCAAGTGTTATGGAAACGCAACACAATGAATGTTCTTGCCTCCGTCTGGGTAGACTGCCATTTCGACCCCAAATGCATGCCCCAGTAGTCCAATCTTAGGCGGGTGAAGACAGCAGCAGTAGCAGTATCGCCAGGGCTTCAACCGCCGCCGAAAAGAAGTGTCGGAGCCTAGTGCTGCGTCCCTACGGTCTCGGTGGCTGTACCGATAACGACCTCCTTCCTCTGCGAACCTAGGCGGAACACCGTCTCTTTCTGACCAACACCGTCTTCCGCTTTCCGACGCGGGAGAAGGCCACGTGGATGCACCCTCGGTCGAGGCGCTGAGAGCTGCCGCAGCTGCACGGGAGCCTAGTGGCATTTGCATTTCCAGACAACCGCTTCTCCCAATCACAGGTTCCGACGGCCAAGTGTCTGCTGCTGCCTCGCCGTCACAAACATTTTAAAATTAGCAACCAGGTCATGGGAAGAGCTAGAAGGTACACTAACAGAACCTTTCCAGAAACCCAGAATCAGTGAAAAAAGGCTAGAGGAGACCAGGTTGAATTTCTGGCCGGCCGTCCTTCTAATCGATCTGATAGTATTTTCGTCCCTACCCCCAAAATGGCGGATATTCTCCGATCTCAGCTCCAAGTGGCAGAACGGGTGCATAACTTCGAAAGCCGGCAAGTTGGCTAATTCTTTCCGCTGGTTATTGTCCCTTGCAACCTTAACGTGTGTTCATGCCATATACTCTTATTCGGAGCACATCCTATTTTTCAGTTTCAATATGTTTTGGCCAAGCAGAACGAAGTTAAAGCCATCGGAGGGAGCGCAGAGGATCACGTGGGCACTACTAAGCGGTTGTGGAAATTAACGAGGAGTGCAGCAATAATTCCACGGAGTAAGCACACATAAGTTTGGATTATACTATAGGTAGCTTCTGATCAATTCTTCCGAACTACTAAGAGGTACAAAGCAGTCCTCCTGCGATTTTAGGGGATCTTGATTTGGACTTGCAGGTTTTTCAGGTAAAGCAGGTTTTGAGAATGTTCACGGTTGTATTTGTATACAAATTGCATAGAAGGTGAGCCTCATCATCCATGGTAATGCTGCATTCGCGTTGTTTCATATCCACCGTCTCAACTGCGTCCCCGCGGCCTTGCTTGTCTGCACAGGCTGTGCCGAACAAGCTGCGGCAGCTGATTCGCGTAAGTTGATGCCATAATCGGAGCGCGTTTCTGTATCTGCCTTCTCATTGGTTGATTTCTTTTTTGTCCCTGGGCTTGTGATGGACCACCTTGATCTGTTTACTTTCCTCCACGTTTATGGGTTATTGCATAGGCCTGTCGGTCAGATCACCTCGGATATAGGCATTTCATCCAATTCTGCCGTTTTCGTTAACGCTAGCATGTCCCACTAGTGCTGCATCAACCGAAATATCCTGACTGTCGGTTTAACTTGAACGTTGACCTCGACAGTGTCTTCAAGAAGAAACATATGTGCCCGAGAAGCTGGTCACTATCACTTTTGATGCTCAGATCCTCGTCTTACGCTCGCATTGCCGTTAAGAAGGTATACCAAAGATATTTCGCATAGACGTTTCCCACAGAAAATAAAAGCTGTGCTGTCATCAGAACTATACCGATTCCCCCATCAACCGAGTTAACAATAATATGACGAATCCCCCCAGATACGATGAAATAGAGTAGTTATCCAAGACAAAGCTGCCTATTTGCGTAGGCGTTTCAGGGTAGCTCAGCTAAAGTATGTCAAAGGTAGAGGCTTAAGGCGCGAAACACGAACCTAGTTAACATTTGACGCCGTTCGTTGATCAACGCTCACCGATCACTAACGAAACTCGCTCGTTCCGCTCTGCCTTGAGGCTCAATCTCGAGCCTCGCCAGCAGCCGCACAGCGGCTTTTAGTAGAATAGCCAGATGAATATTGCCGGCAAAGATAAGGGAGACTGGAATGACCATTTCTGGCTTATTAGTCGTTGTCAGCCAGTCACACCCAACCCCAGGTGGTGCACCACCCGGGGATCGAACCCGCGACCCGATCGAACCCGCGAACCCGATCGAACCCGGTGATCGAACCCGCGACCAGATCGAACCCGCGACCAGTTGATGAGAAGTTCCAACGCTTTAACCCATGACTCAATGGTTGACACCATTTTCATGCTGACCGTTGCATCTGTGCGCAGTTCGTCCAACTGGCTTCAGCTACTGATGGCGAAGTTGATGTGCGAGCTTATTGGGAGTGCGAATTAATTCATACCCTGCATTGTTATATAAAATAACGGTTATTTAAAAGTAGCCGTACATTATTTGCATTCAGTACATGGGCCCTAATTTCAAACCATCTTTCTGGTAACAAAGGTATTCTGTGACGGAAAAATTTATACAGTGGATGCAGTAGGACTTCTCAATGAAGTGCTTCCAAAATTTCCTCCACTCGTGCGACATAAGGCCTAGCGTTGTCATGCTGCAACATCACCTCATCACGTCTTTCATCGCACTCTGACCTTTTGTGTGCCGTTCTCTACTCAGATTGCTTTATTGATGTTTATAGCTTTCAGCAGTAATCATTTGAGATGGCTACAGCAACTCATAGAACACCACTATTTTTGCGGCCCTAACAGGAACACAGCTTAACTTTGCTTCCAGGAATATTCTGCTTTGGTGTGGAGGATTCTGGCTGTCCAGCCCTCGCCCGGGGTCTGTGGCGTTTAGGATTATCGTGTCAGATCACTGTTTGGTCACCAGTCACGATTCAATGCAAAAATGTGTGCCATGGGAGGAATATTTAACACGTGGTGTTCCAATTTTCTTTGTGCCCTTCCCAATGCGCGCACATATTTTCCACCAGTGGATATATCAATTCCAAGTACTTCTGACATTGCTGTAGGTATCTGATATGCATCATTGGGGTTGAAGCACAATAGCCGGGCCCCCTCCAAGGTAGCTTTTTTTCTATTTTGCTTTTCAAATTGCTTTCGGTAGACAATTTTGGTTCGTTCAAAACTCGGGATTGTTGTTCATTTATTCCCTAGCTCCTGTCCATTGTTTTTGCCCTTCAGTAACACGATATGGCCCGCAGTTTATTACTCGGAAGGGACGTCTTGCTGAATGCCGTCCCCTTTGGGCCGGTTGGCTAGTGTCTGCCCACTGAGGGGAGGGGGTACGGCGTCATGGGACACCCACGTTGTTTACCTTTAGGGTTGGTGTGACATTTTGGCTTTTTACCCTTTCTTTATGACCCCCTCCTTAAAACCATACTACCACGGTTCCCATAACGCAGGAAGCCTTGATTGGACCAACGTCGTCGATGCCCAGGCCCTGCCAACATGCTCGCGCTTTCAACGCATCTTCCGCACGCGAATCGGCCTGATTGGACATCTTCGGACGCAATGCACCAACATTCTGACAATTCTAATTTCTACGTCAAATTCTGCCAACCCTCCTTCAGACTCCCCCATATTCACTCCTGGCATCAATTCCATTACTCCCACCATCAAAGAGACCACATCCCTCTACTCATCGCCTGTTACCCCCACAACCACAACCACTACCACCGTCACCACCTCCTCAAATACCAGCGATTGGGAATCTCTCCTAAACTGTCCTCAATGCGATCGCACATTCACCTCACGCATTGGCCTGGTCGGTCACTTGCGAATCCATCGTACAAAGACTGGTGAACCAGTGCCTGGAGCACCAACACACAGCAGCGTTCGTCGCCACCACTGTCCTCGCGCATTCACTCATCGCATGGGCCTTTCGGTCACATGCGCATCCATAACAGCGGAATTCACCACAATGCTGACAACACCGATACATCATGCGCACCCTCCGCTCCTGCCATTCTTACCGCCACCACCAACCCCACTACCATGAATGACATCCCCCCAGCCTTAAACGATTTCTCCTGTCCACAATGCGCCCGCAACTTCAACTCACGCATCGGCCTGGTCTGTCACATGGCAATCCATCACACGGAGGCTGGTCAACCAGAGCCTGGGGCTCTGACATAAAGTCGCCGCGCCCGCCTTCACTGCTCCCGCACATTTACACACCGCATGGGCCTATTAGAACACATGCGCCTCCACGACAACCTGCGGTAAACCACCGGAGGCTAAGCCACATCAGCACACACCATCTACACTAATACATAGACAACAACCGCACAATCATCATAATGTACCTGAGAAAATCCCGGTGTCCTAGAAACCGTGGCTTGGAAGGCTGCCAATCTGACGCTTACACCACACCACGCCGTCGGCCCAGTGTATGTGTTGTGTGTCGAGTGGCTGACCAGTGAACTGGGAGTCAGACGCAGATGGCTCCTCAATATCCCCTGAGTAAGTCAATCCTGGTTCGTGCGTTATGGGGGCCAGGTCGTGCTGTGGCACGCGAAGACGGGTACGCCGACCCGTCAGCCAATGCGCCCACTCCCACCTCAGACAACTGACTGGCTCGGATGGTGGGCTGATTTTTGGGGGTGGGGGAGAGAGTGAGGTCAACAGCTCAGCGCATTTTCCTCCCTATAAACAATTTGATGCGCTTGAAACTATCACGGTGCGCTAAAAGCCGTGGCTTGGAAGGTTACCAACTGACGGGATAACTCAGACCACGTGGTCAGCCCAATGTGCGTTTTGTGTGGAGTGGCTGACTGGCGGACTGAGAGTCAGGCTGCAATGGCTCCTTCTTAATGTGGCCTTTATGGCACTCCCACTCCGTGGGATCCGAGTCAGGTGTGGTGGTACACCCAGGGGCGGCTCCGGTCGCGCCAGCCACCTGCGCCTGAGGAGAGAGTGCGGTAGCTGCTGCGCAAGGCTACTATCACTTAAAACTAATTCACGCGCAAGTCACCGTCCCTGCACCACCTGGTGTGGAGCATACGGAGGACCTCGTCGAAGTCGACGGTCGACCTGTCAGGTTATATGAAAAAAAATTCAAACAAAAGGGTACGAATTAAATCCCTTTCCTAATAAAACCCTTTTAAGTATGTAAAATCACGATCTGTCTTGTTAGGACTAATCGAATTTTGATCCGAAAAAAACTAAGGAAAACTGGAGGGTACATTTCGAGATCACATAGCAGTTTCTGTCAGTCCTCTGCTAGTTCAACAACATTACGATAAGACAAAAGGCGAGATTTTTTCTAACGGGGATGTCAAAATACTGGAAGTGATCTCTTATTTCTAACTATGTTTAGTCACGCCGAGAAGCAGTCGTCCAGATGGCCCAACTGTGAAAAAATTAGGTGAGCTTCAAATCCGCGACAGAACGATCAACGATTCCATACGAGAACATCTAATTTATTACATAGAAACCTGGTTAAGATGCTTAAGAACTATGTGCTCTGTGTGGTATGTGTCTTCTGGGGCAACTTTCATTCAACCAACCATAATGCCGACCGCTAGCTGGGACTGGAAACACAAACAGACGCTCGAGTATGGCGCAGATAACTCACAAACTGGGTATAGCAGATGTGTCGTAAACAATTCATCGAACCGAAGTTCATCAGTTCCTTACCACCTGTCATTTCCTGTCGCTGAAGATGGGATATTTATTCAAAAAGGAATAGGCACACAACGATGTATTGACTTCCCAAAACAAAAAAGCTCCGAATAAAGGCCGGATCTGCAGCACACAAAATTACAGGTGGCGAGGCACCGCTGAACTTCGGTTCGATGAAATGCTTATGGCCCATCTGCTAGACCCAGTGTGTGAACTATCTGTGCCGTACTCGAGCGCATGTTTGTGTTTCCAGTTCCAGCTGGTAGTCAGCATTAGCATTGGCTGAATAAAAGCAGCATAAGCCCGAAACCGACTGTATCAATCTACCCGCATTTTCTGTCGTCCCTCGTCTCTGCTAGATGGGTGCTCACTGATTGGTTACGGGTCTCACCCGTCCTGTCTCTAGAACCCCAACAGCAGCCGCTGTAGGCAGATAGAATTTGTCGATTCCAACTAAAAATCATACGCTAGCCCTCGCTATACGACCACCAGCGAGGTCTCTAATGTGAGCTCCAGGGCACAACGGAACATACATGTTCCTTAAGCAGATCGGTGAACCGCGCACTATCATCATATTGCCAATCGCAACCGACAAAAATACGGGCTCGTGGCTCAATGGTAGTGTTACACTCAATGACCAAAGCTTGCGGGTTCAAATCCCAGGTGGTCCACACTTGGGATTCGGTATGACTGGCTGATGACGGCTAATAATTCAGAAATGGCCATTCCGGTTTCCCTTGTCTTTGTCGGTTCCACTTTATCAACATATGCTACTCGTAGCTATGCGACCGCCTGCGAGGGCTCTAAAGTGAGCACCAAGGCACAACGGAACATATATGCCCCTTAAGCAGATCGGTGAGCCGCACACTATCATCTTTATGTATATATTAGAAGGTAAATAGGTTCTTTGGGAAAATAGTAAACTTTATTGGTAAATTTTCGACGCTGGTTCCCCAGGTCGTCGTCGGTTAACATTTCAAACGTGCTTAAAAAATCAATGGTCAATTGTACTTTTTGGGATGCCTGCCTTCCAATTCATACGCATGAAGTATGCATTGGAAGGCAGGCATCCCAAAAAGTACAATTGACCATTGAATTTTTATGGGTGAAGTATGGGGGGGGGGGGAAGTATGATCACAATTTTGCTTGAAGCTAGACAATAGGAAAAAAATGTGCAATTCGCAAAAGTTTGTCACGAGAACAGTTATCATTTCTACACAAATTCTGAATCAAGAAGATTTTACCAATATCTGTACGCGTGATGCCTGCCGTAAAATCAACCGTAGGGTATCCAATCGCATATCTTTACGGACAAAACATGTTTGGGGCGTTCATAACAGATGCCTGTTACCGGCTGCGAAAATTCCAATTAGCCAAGGAGTTGCATTTGCAGTTTTGTCTTAATAATTTTCCCTTGTACTTAATTGAATCTCTAAACGAAACGATCACCCACTCGAACGACAAAAGAAGCAGTTGACTCTTTCTCAATCAGCTCATACAAACTTGAACTATTCAGCAAAGGTCTTAAATCTATTTTACAGAGTCCTTACGGTAACGGAAGAGAATTTGCTTTCTAAAGGGCTGAAATACAATCATTCTGATACAACTTACTTGGACTTCTTTGCGAGCTTAGAATCCATCATTTCAACTGTAAACCTCACCGAATATGGACGGTTCGCAATCAGAAAGAGCACTGTCCAAGCATTAAAAGATCCCATCATTTTTCATTGCTATCACCTGAAGAAAGGAAAGCTTAAAGGATCTAAAAACTGACGAAAACATTGTCATTCTCCCGGCTGAAAAAGGAGACTTAACTGCTATTTAAACAAGTCAGACTACAATCAAAATATGATGTCACTATTAGAAGATAGCTCTTATACAGGCTTCTTTCCATGGACCCTACCAAGGGACAGATTTAATCTATTGACAAAGTGCTAAAACGCCTGTCAGGGAAGAAATAACTGCCAAAATATGTTACAAAATCTCCTAGGCAAGCCGAAACCACCATCGTCAAGATCTACGGATTGCCAAAAGGTCATAAACCTGAAGTTCCACTGCGACTGATAGTATAATTAATCGTTGCATCGAATTACTAAAATTTCTAATTGGCTATTCAGTCAACTTCACCCACTTACGAGAGATTGTGAAACTTCCATTGAGAACTCTATGGAATTTCCAGAGAAATCGAGAGGAATCACAATCCCCACTGATGAGATAATGGTCTCCTTTGATGCCCTTTCTTTGTTGACATCCATATGCACGGAAGAAGTCCTAAAGTCAGATGACATGAATGTTCCCGCAACTGCCTTTGTTTAGAAACCAGTTTTTCGTTCGACCACCCATACTATCAACAACTAAAAGGAGCTCCAATGGAGTCACCCATTTCTGGCTTCATTGCCGAAGTGACAATGCCGAAAACTGGAATCTACGGCTCTTCCATTAGTTAACCCTAAGTTTTGGGTACGATATGACGACGACACGTTTGTTGTCGATAAAAAGGACCAACTAAAAACGCTCCACAACACTACCAACTCAACAATTTCTGGAATCAAATTCACACTCAAGAAAGAACTTGACAGTAAACTCCCATTTCTGGATGTTCTCGTACAGCGAAATCCTGGCGGAACATTACACACATCCGTTTACCGCAAAGAAACATGCTGAAGTACTTCTACACTACGAGAGCAACAGCCCAATCTATCACAAGAGGAGTGCCGTCAGCAGTCGGCTACATCGAGCAAACACATTGCTGTACGACGAAAGCTATCGAGCCCAACTCAATTAATTGATTTATTTTCCCAAAATGGTTATCCCAAGGATTTTGTACGTCAATGCAAGAAACAAAAAGTGCCCAAAGAACAGGAACTAGAAAGTTCCAATCAGGCGCCCAAAAACAAATACATGGCGAATCCTTCTTTATATTAGAAATGTGTCTGAGCAAGTTGAAAGACACTAGCGGAAACCAAATAAAAGTGGCGCACAAACTGACGACTACATTACGCACTCAGCTTGTACACTCTGAGGATAGGGTTGGCTATCTGGATAAAAAAAGAATTCATCTATAAGATCCCATGCGAGGCCTGTGATACTGTGGCCAAACTGCCTTCACACGCATATACGAACATCAACCAGCAGTCAATAGGCGCGACCATTTGTTCCAAGTGGCCATGCACAGCCTTGATACAGGACACACCTTCGTCTGGGACAAAACCCGCATCTTCGGAGTCTGCCCCTCCAAAAAAGGCCGAGTTTTTTGAGGCAATGCACTCCAATGACTCATGCGTCAATCGGCACATTGAGTTAGATGCCGTGTACAAAAACCTCAGGGAAAAGTGGAAAAGACGAGAGCCAATAAAAATAGACTGATGCACACGGCAGCCGCTTATGGGGGCATACAAAAAACGGCCATTGGTTTTTTAAGCACGTTTGAAATTTTAATTGTTCTTTGCACATTTACTCAATTCTGACGACGACCTGGGGAGCCAGCGTCAAAAATTTATCAACAAAGTTTACTATTTTCCCAAAGAACCTATTTACCTTATAATATATACATATAAATTATATTGTGCGGCTCACCGATCTGCTTAAGGGGCATACATGTTCCGTTGTGCCCTGGTGCTCACTTAAGAGCCCTCGCAGGTGGTCGCATAGCAACGAGTAGCATATGTCGATAAAGTGGAACCGACAAAGACAAGGGAGACCAGAATGGCTATTTCTGGCTTATTAGCCATCATCAGCCAGTCATATCCAATCCCACATGTAGACCGCCTGGGATTCGAGCCTGCAAGCTTTGGTTATTGAGTCTAACACTCTACCATTGAGCCAGGAACCCGTATTTTTGTCGGTTGCGATCGGGAATATGAACTACGAAAGTGTTTTTCATCGATCTGGTTAAGTAGCACTTATGTTCCGCTGTGCCTTGCAGCACACTTAAGAGCCCTCGTGACCCCTAGCGACTTCAGATTTATCTTTATAAGGTGGAACCGACGAAGACAAGGGTGACCGGAACCTGAGTGTTCCATAACCAGATCGGTGAACACAAAATTTCATAGTGCATATTCCCGATCGCAACCTACATAACAAAGGGCTTGTGGCTCAAGGTTAGTGTTACATTCAATGAAGGAAGGTCGCGAGTTCGAATCTCGAGTGATCCACACCTAGGAGCACAAGTCAGTTCGAACTCAACAGATCCGTGGGCGATTCAGCCGCACATAGAGTCTACGCGAAATCAGTTAGATTGGTTATTAACTCAGTTATTATAAGTGCTCCGTAGAGCATTGTGGACACAGCATTCCGCGCGTACAGTTGAAAGCCACGCACCGGGTCAAGCTTGCTTATCCAAGTCGGAGGCGGCCGATAAAAATTGGCGATAGGTGCTAACGATTCGGGCAACGCAACCAAAATACCTCGAGATTTCGTCATATAAGTTTCCGTTGAGAGCAGAAGAATATTTGGGTAGCAGCCAAACCCTGCAAATGTCCCAATTTCTACGGCGAGCCGTTGCGCTGAACAGTCAAGAAACTTTTAACCCAGCCCAATGGATGGGAGAAGCAGCCCTCAAGTCCCAGACAGATACAAACCCCAGGATAGAGATGGTACAGAAATGTCGAGAGGTGTCGAAATTACTTCGTTGGAAAAGAATAAAGACAATAAAAAGATCAGTACTGAGTGTTACTGTTCAACCGCCAGCGTCTGCCAGGGCGGGACGAGGGATGAGGCAGGCAAACAGCAGACCATATATATATATATACATATACGTGTGTGTGTAAACGCAGAAACAGAGCCCACATTGTACATAATAAGCAGGCTTTTTATATATATATATATATCGATACCCGCATCCTGCATATATGTGACGGGCGTTAAAAACTGGCTGCATGTGAAGACGTTTTCAGCCCCAGCACATAAGTAAGGGAAATTCGAGAAGTGTGCGTGTATAAATAGCCTGCTGCTGCAACAATGACCAAAGTACTTGGGGGGGGGGAGAGAGATGACAGGGAAGGAGGATGGGAACGGGAAGGAAGAGTTGAAACGACTGCTGCTGCTGCTGCTGCTGCGGGCACGCCGGAAAAGGCGCAAATGCTTCTGCTGATGGAAGGTTATCCCGCGGACAGTGCTCGTGCATGATACAAGGAAAGCGGTTGGCTGGGGTGGGCGGTGGCAGTCTGCACAACGCGATGACCAAAATAAGGCAGATTATGATAATAAAACAAAGTTTCTGTGAGTATAAAGGAAACGACACAAGCTACTCAGCCTGTGTAATTAAAGATGGGCATATTTACAAGCGGCGAGGATGCAGAGGGGTGGGGGGAGGTTGCGAGGGTTCGGGGGACGTAAGGCAGACGCTGTATGCGAGTGTTTCAACTGCTTGCTCGCAGCAAACACAAAGGAAATCGTTTGGTTTATCTCACATAATAAATATGTATAATATATGTATAGATCTATATGCATAAAAGGACCGGGGATGGCGAGGCGCAACGGCGGCGAAAAGGCAACTGTGAGAGGGAGGATGGGCCAGGGCTGGCGCGCTTCCACTTTCCGCTGTCAAGTGAAGAAGAAGAAGAAGAAGAAAGGGAGTCGAAATGCTGCTGTTACTGCTCAACATCACCGCCCCTGTTGCTGCTGTCTGCCCTGATGAGCGGCAGCGGCCGCAGCTGCCAACTGTTGTTGATGATGATAGGCGAGCACCAAGCCCTGCTGCTGCTGCTGCTGGGCTTGGTGCTGTTGTTGTTGCTGCTGCTGGTAGAGAGCGGCCAGCTGGTAGTTACTCGCTGCGTCCTGTAAGACCACTTGACTGCTGTTGGTAGGCTTGAGCTGTTGAGAGCCGCCGGTGCCTGACATCATGACAGCTGCCGCTGGTCCTGTCGCTGCGGCTGCTGCTGCCGCTGCTGCGTTGTGCACGCTCGCGAGCTGCGGTTGGTGCTGCTGCTGCTGTTGTTGTAGAAATAGCTGGTGCTGATGGTGCAGACTCTGTTGGTGTTGATAACTGGTGTCGTAGAAGTGCTGCTGATGAGCGGTCAGCTGAGGATGCTGTTGGTGTGGCTGCTGCTGCTGCTGCTGTTGCCCGGCGAAAACATTAGCGACAACCTGAAACAGATCAGGGCGGTAGGATTGCGGCATTCAGAAGGATTTAAACGGGTGGAGTGAATCAGGTTGGCTGTGAAACGCACAAAGGGTCATACAGGTCAGGTAAACAACCTATGACAAATGTGTACATCTGTCAAAGCCATCACCAAAGTACACAGTCTCCCATAAGACGGACTGGAATTAAGAAATTAATTGGTGTCCCTAGGATGAGCACAGAACACCGGTGCGTATACCTGCACAAACTGGGTTTGAGAAGTCTTCGTGCTAATCAAAAGCATTCTCTGGGGAGGGGGAGGGCAGAGGAAAAGTGACAAGTCAGATCGCGGTGTCAGGAATGATACCAGATTGACGATGCCAAGATAGACTGGAATGGCCATTTCTGAATCATTAGCCGTCATCAGCCAGTGATACTTAACCCCAACTAGATGTCCCACTCGAGGCTCGAACCTGCGATCCGTTGATCAGAAGTTTAACGCTCTAATCATTGAGCTACGGGCTGGATGTCTTGCCAGTTTAGATCGGTGAGCGTTCATTGACGAATGCAATCAATATTCCCGATATAAACCGGCAAGATAAGGAGCCATGACGCAATGGCTAGAGCTTCGAACTTCCGCTCAAAAGGTCACGGGTGCGGCACTACCTAGGGTTGGGTACCACTGGCTGATGACGGCTAATGAGCCAGTAATGGCCATTCCACTCTCCTTGTCCTTTTCAGCATTGTTAATCTGCCTCTACTACTAATGGCTGCTGGCGGGGCTCGAGAATGAGCCCTAAGGGAGGGCGAGACAAGTAAGTTCTCGTTAACAATCGATGTGCGTTTATCAACGGATGATACGACTGCCATCAGATCAGGACGAGATCACGCAACCACAGCAAGAAAATAGAGATGCAGCGAGCCTATGTCGAAACTCAACGAGTCTGTCGGAGGTGTGAATGGATAAAGAATTAAGGGAAACCACTCCTTAATAAGCCGGCCTTACGCAATCGATGGTCACTGAATCACAGTTAGACCGTTTTGTTTCTGCACACCATGACGAGACCCCGCGTGGAACGTGTTCGACTCCAGGTACAAGCAGATTAACCAACTACCATCTCCGGCAGTTTCCTACCCCCACAACAGCACCAACCCACCTGCAGATCCGATAGACCGCAAGATGGCTGAGAGAAAGCGGAGGCATGCGCATGCGCTGCTTGCATCTGTGCTTGTGCAGCGGCCAGGGCCAGTTGAGTAGTGGGATAGGGCGAAGAGAGGATGAGGCCAGCCATGCCATCAGGATGGCAGAAGAAGGCCGGAGTCACGCTGGCAGCAGCGGCGGCAGCAGCGGCTGCTGAAGGCGCCGCAGCAGCTGCCGCGGCTGCAGCCGCAGCCGGGAACAGGAAACCCGCAGTCGCCGCGGCTTGTTGCTGCGGCTGCTGAGTAAAATGGTAATGTGCCGTGGGCGCCGCTGCCGTTGGTTGTTGCGGCACCGAGGTTGTGGATTGACTGGCTTGTTCGTGGGCCTGACGACTCACCGCGGCCAAATATTGCTGTTCTTGCTGTTGTTGGCGCTGTTGCAGCGTTGCAGCAGCGGCGGCGGCAGCGGCAGCGGCCGAGGTTGCCACCGCAGTTGTCTGATTTTTGGGGAACCGCTGCCAACATAGCCCGCTCGATCCCTTTGCTGTTCCAGAAGCTGCTGCTGCTGGTACTGATAAGTGACTTGGTGTTGCTGACGATCAACACAGTGAGCTCTGACACCCTGGAAAGGAAGAAGTGGCAGACATAAACAGACGATCAAATACCATAGACACGTCTACGCAAAACTGTTAATTTCTTTAACCACCAAAGACAAGGGACACTGGAATGGCCACTTTCGGACTTACCAGCCAGCCATAGCGAAACCCTAGGTGCTGCAATCCCTGAGGCTCGAACTCGCAACCTGTTGGTTAGAGGCTCAACGCCCTAACAATTTGGCCACGGGCTCGTTGGTCTGTCAGTTGCGATTGGCTATAGTAAAGGTGAGAGTGGCGCGCTTACCGATCTTCATTTCAGTTTCCCTTGTCTTTGTCGGTAATTTCTTTTTTCCCATGATATCAGACGCGGTGCGGCTGCTGGCGGGAGTCGAGAGTGAGCCGCAAGGTACAACGCGAAGAGTACGTCCTGTAATACGATGAGTGAGCACGCCCCACTACCATAATCAATGTATTTATTTATCACCTACAAAGACGAACGCAACCACTTGGTCAATTTAATGTACCGAGTAGGACTTTGCACCCCTTGTTTTGAATTTTCGTGCTAGGAACAGGAAGCGAGTGTGCAAGCGTATGACTGGCGACGAGCCGAGTACACATCTGCACCAGGGCCTGCGCACGGCGGTTGCCAGACAACAGTTGCTTACTCGGAAAGGACACGTTCCGTGGTAACAGATGACTGAGCTGCTGTAGCATTTACAGGGAGGATTCAAAAGAAACCACCTGTGGGCTTGCCAGTTATCGAAAAACAAAGAGGGCCCAACTCGGCCAGGCCTAGCGTTCGGTCTTGAGACAAATGCAAGCCGGCATCGGTTTCTACTCATCGAAATTGGCAAAGCGAACGCCCCAAACATGATAATCGAGCTGTCGAATACAGGTGGGCCCGAATACACGTAGTGTGAGTATGAAGCGGGTTAGATGAATGAACGAATAGCCACAAAAGGGGGATAAAAAGCCAGAAAGCACAAGGTGACGGGGACGGTGGCGGGGGGGAGGAGCGCTCGGAACTGGAACTAACGCTAGACGTTTCATCAGGAAGTTCCTCTCAAAAGAATAGACCATGCGCAAATAAGCAGGCGCGAGGGACCATGAACGAAGTCAAAGACAACCAGAGTTAGACCGGGATTGGAGATTATTAGATTCCTCAAATGGGTGAAAAAGGACACAATGCCAACAGGATAACGGTTTTTTTCTCTCAGGAGAAGGGGTAATCTGTGTTGTCACTTTACATAGCTCTCAGCGAAGGTTAAAGGCGCACTAACTCACCCGGAGTACAAAACCCATAGAAGAGAGAGCCGGGAGAGGCACAGCTATTTTGCGTCGATAAGGAGTGGAAATAGCGACAGTGAGTGACCGCGTGCATTTCTGGTGAGGGGTGTCGCACCGGTGACGCCTGCAATAAAGAGACGCGATGATGCGCCGGCCGCCACCGCCGCCACCGCGGCGACGAAGACCCAGACGATCTTGAAGAAGAAAGTGAATGGTGCCTGTTTAATGCAGATGCTGGCGCTTCCAACCTGAGACTGTTGGAACTATCACGTATGAGCGAGTACTGGGAGTTCGCTGTCTGTTATACCAGCAATCCTTCGCGGCAAGGCGAGGAATACAAGGCCTGCCTAACTGCCAGCTACCCGGTGCGTACATTTGCAAAGGCCAGTGAAACGGCATTGAGCGAAGACTGACTGTGAAATGCATAGGTTCCGGGGAGAAAGACAAATAAGCAATCACGGACCACGCAGCGTTACTACCTTCAGGCGTGGCTGCCAACCTGCATTATTTACTTGCCTAAAAGTTCAGAAGTTGCAGTGGTATTAAGAGTACATCGAATGCTACTCGTTAAGACCCGAAAGGAGTTTCGCCCTCTGCCCAGCAAGATTCGGGAACCGAAAAAGGCGTGCCAGAGGCGTGAACGGAGACGGCCACAATTGATTCAAGGAAGTACGGAAAACCTACCCTCTCCCCCCCTCCTCTGCGCAGAGCTGTTTCCGTCTGTTGGGTCACGGATTTATCAGATTGCCAAACCACGCGGGCAGCTTGGTCCACGCACCAACAGTGGACATTCCGGGGATGAATGATGATGAAAGAAATTTCGTGATGACCACCAATAACCAACTGACAGTCCTAATATGAAAACTCCAAAGGAGGACAGGTCATTGCTGTGATGGTCCAAAATGACAGCCTGAGTCGCTAATAGATTGGCAACAGCTGTACTGAGGTGAGATGCCAACATTCCAGCCTATTCGAATACGGACCAACTCTAAAATCGACATGTACGTCAACAAGATTAATACGAGAAAGTACGTAAGGGAACCAGTGGCGCAATGCTGCCCCCCTACAGCACACGGTATGTATACACAGCACTCATGAGAGTGCCAAAGGGGAATAGGTCAATGATGAGGGAAACTCACTCCACCAGCCATAATTGCTGCAGGGTTTGACTGGCCGCCGGCGGCAGCTGCGGCTGCGGCCGCGGCCGCTACACGAGTGAGGACCATCATGGAAGTGTTGGTGGTCGGCGTTGTCGTCGCATTTGAGGTCTGCGTGGACACATCCGACTGCTGTTCTATAGCCGCCGCCGCCGAACCTTCGGTTTCATGCCTAGCGGTAGCAGGTGCGGCCGTGTCAGTGAAGGATTGACGACGAGAGGGCGTGTCGGTGGCGGGGAAAGCAGGAAAGGAGGGCAGCATCATGCTGCTGGCCGCGGCGGCGGCCAGGATTGGATGCGCCGCAGCCATGGCTGCCTGTTGATGTAGGTGCTGCTGCTGTGCGAAACCCGCTGCGGCTGCAGCCGCCGCAGCAGCAGCGAAGGCCTGAGAGGCAGTGGTGGTGGCGGTGGTAGTGGTGGTGGTAAGCGCAGTTGGGGTTGTTGCGGTGGTCTTCGTAGACGCAGTGGTTGTGGTGCTGCTGCCAACAGCACTGCTATTCTTACTCCAACTTACGGCAAACGAAGCCTTTAAGAGAGCTTCAGTGGCTGTAGGGACACCAAAGAAGCGTAGGGCAAGGTCTTGTGATGAAGAGGAGGCCACGGTCGTTGTAACGGTTGAGTTGCCGACAGCGACGGTGGTTGTACTGGGTCGAGTAACGTTGCAGTCCTGAGAACGCCTTTTTTTAGAAGGTCGCACAGGAGAGGTGCCTGGACAAAGCAAAGAAGACAAAAACATGATTACTAACAAATCAAAACTAGAGGTATGTGCGGGATGAGAAAGTGAAAGTAGAGTGAAGCAAGGCCGGAACCTCACGGCGTGAAAATAGGACATACTGCGGGTTGGGAAGCACTTGGGACAAAAACGAATCAGAGGCTGTAACGGTCATCTCGACTCCATTAAGCGTCTCCGGCTAGTCAAACCCTATCTAAAGCCCGGGACGACTCAGGAGAAGCAGACTAATGTCCTATCGTTTGAGATCGATATCACTTATTTGCGTGTGTGTGATACTCACCGACCCATGTGGGTTTTATAAAGAGATGCGGGTTATACCGTTTTTGCTCCGGAGCTGCGCTCTAAAGGCATCGCATCATGAGTAACGAACAATCGAGAGGTCCGATAATTCATGACAGGCTCTCCGTGGTTAGTCCACCACACCTCAATGCTAGGCCGGAAAAACCAGAGATTCGATAATTGGTGACCGAGGAGAAATGCTTGTCGCACTGTTTTCCCGCCTAAGGCGATGAGCGTTCTTGCACAGGGATACATGCAGTTGGATGTCATGGCTTAGCTTGGAGGGTTTGAACGCCGACATTATGCCGGAGGTGATTCATCTAAATCCTATAAATACACAAAAGAGCAAGGCGAATTTCGGGTAAGCACGGCAGTTCGGCCACCCCCCTTCCGACGATGTCCACCGAGCGCAGGCAGGTTGACTTGCACGTGGTTTAGTTTATAGTGCTAGTTTTTTTTTCCAAAAGCGTTCTCAACCAGCCCTCTACCATCTCCACGCGCCATCGATCGCCTGCCTGAAGTGGAAATCAACGCTGACCTTGATCTCCCGCCCTCTCTCCAATAAACCATCAGAGCTGTGCAGCAACTCTCCAGGGGAAAGCACCTGGCTGTGACGCGATCCCTGCTGAGATTTACAAGCATGGCGGACCCCATCTGATGAACCGACTCACATCGCTCTTCCAGGAGATGTGGCACCTCAGGATTTCAAAGACGCCAGGGCTGCGTCCTTGCGCCTACCTTCTTCAGTCTCATGTTCTCTGCTATGCTAATGGACGCCTATCGTGACGAACGCCCCGGGATTCGCATCGCCTACCGATGTACGCCCGACTCCTCAACCAACGGCGGACGCACTTCCGCTCGTGTACCCACAGCCACCATCCAGAAACTTCCTTCGCTCATGACTGCGCACTCAATGCAACGGCAGGAGAGGAAATACACAGGAGAATGGACCTGTGACTTCGGACTTTGCATCAACACTGAGAAAACGATGGTGATGCATGTGTGATGAGTGGCTGACCAGTGGACTGGGAGTCAGACGGCGATGGCTCCTCCATATCCCCTGATTTAGTGAATTCTGGTGTGTGCGTTATGGGGCCAGGTCGTGCTGTGGCGCGCGAAGACGGGTAGGCCAACCTATCAGCCAATGCGTCAACTCGCACATTAGATAACTGACCGGCTTGGGCGGTGGTCTAGTTTTGAGGGTGGTGAAGAGAGTGAGGTCGACGGCTCATCGCATTTTCCTCACTATAAACATTCTGAAACTATCACAGTATGCTTAAAAGCCAGGGCTTGGAAGGTTTCCAACGGACGGGATAACTTGGACCACATGGTCGGCCCAGTGCGTGCGTTTGTGCGTGGCGGAGACATACGCTAAAGCTTGACACCATACCAGCACCCTTCCAAGGCAGGGTTTTTAGTACACTGTGATGGATGCAAGTGCTTCCGATTGTTTATAGTGAGGAATATTCGGTGGGGCAGTCAACATCACCCTCTAGTTTCAATCCTAGACACTAGACTGAGTCCGTCAGTGGTCTGATGTGAGGGAACGGGCACAGTGGCCGACAGAGCCAGTGAGCTCGTTTGCGCGTGCCATATAAAGGACCACCACAGTGCGCGTAAAAGCAAAGCACATGGATAGATGAGTGTCACACACTAACAGTATCTTTAAAAAATGGAGGTCACAACTCGCCGAGTGGATGGATAACACAGGGAGTGCAGTTCCAGGCACACATTCAGGAGCGGACGCAAAATAGGTTCTTTCGGGCGTTTGGGTTTCACAATGAGAACAGGTCGCACACGATACATGGAATGGTAAGCCAGATATTTCGCCCTAATCATCCGTGATTGAGAGATAGATTATGGGGAGTTTAGGGTACCGAATATGAACGTGTCCCGAAGCACCTTGCCCGAGGACTGCAAGTACCGGTCATGTTAGACGAGAATGCGTGCAAACCTTCGGAAGTTTTGGTGGGGCACTAGCTTGAGCAGAAATACCTCCTTCCACCCGTTTTGGTCTGCCATTTTTATGAAAGGCATCTTGGTCGGCCTCAGGTTCTGATTGAAGTAACCATAATGGGCATCAGGCGGTTGTGGTCTCCGCGGCTGAGCGGCTCAACTAATCTTAATAACTGAGGAATTTGCGTGAGCCTGATGAGGATGATGGTTCGGGAGACATTTGTCAGTCCACCGGTGTATGGCATTCGGTGAAACATCAGAGACAATAATAAGAACTAGGATTTAGGAGGGGGTTCCTAGCCAAGACAGGACAGTCCTAAATACTGAGAAGTATTGCCAACTAAACCAGAGGCTATGCTGCAATCCGAGGTCGGAACTCGGGCTCCGCTGATCCTCTAGGAAGCGTTCAAAACCGAGTCACGGGCCGACTTTATCGAATGCTTCATCGATTAGGAGGGATTACTTCATTGGGATTGTACGATTTATTATCTTGGATTTGAAAAAAGCTTTTTAATTCCCAAATAATTTTGAGCTTGATTCTCTGTCGCATCTGCAGTTAGGGTCGTTAGTCTATAGGCTTTCCGTGCAAGGAATAGCATGCATTCTTCTATGCACATAGTATTCATAAAAATTTTGCAATGAAGATAGACCATGTTCTATACTTCATGAGAGGCATGAATAAACAAACCGATACGATGTGATTTGAATGGACAATGTAGCATATTAAAACACCTAATAAGTTGAATATTTTAAAAACCGAAATATAGCCTTCCTCCGAATCTAAGATGTGAAGACCATGCGATTTACTATCAAATGAGTACATGAAAGATATTTTGAGCATGTTTTCTATAACATATTTGAATCTATACAGACAACGCAAATCAATCGGAAAAATGCATACTACTTAAGTAGCCATTTTTGACCGCATCCCACCTTGGCACTCCGGTCGAGTCCTTTTGCGGCTACACACGCGACTTCTATCGGTAAACCGTTTTCTGCATGTCCCGTTTATCTTCTGCATAAAAATAATTAAATTTCATAAAAACAGATTGAGAGGAGCATACTGCCTAAAAATTTGCAGAAAACCGCATTTAAATACGGTAAAATTCTTGCCAGACAATCCTACCACTGTGAGGTGCATGCTTGGGGCGTTAGACTCTGATGGAGCCAGTTTCCCACACTCCTTTGAGGTCCTGAGTCGCATTCCCCCAGTCGTGTCGGCGATACCCTAGAGGGAAGCAACCCCTAGTGTCAATTCAAGAAGATAATTAAATATGAATCCCAATAATATGCGTGGTTTACGGCTAAATTCCACGAAGGGTACGAACCCCTAAGCCTAACCTCTCCGGAATGTAAGACGGTGTCACGTGTATTACGAGGGAAGGGTCCCTATACCCGCGTCCTCTCGTCAATTCTGTGAACAATGGGTGTTCAAATATACCGGACTACTCCAGGTTTATGATATATGCGTCCAGCAGGGCCAAAAGGATAAAATGGTCGGAAGTTTTCTTTCCCCTAGTTCTCTAGAATATTACATACCCGGAACCTTACGTCGCACTGTCATGTTGATGCCAACTCCGGGTTCGCCTTGGTGCACCCCGCGAATATGCCGATTGAGATCCGACTTCTGTACAAAGGCAAATTGGCATTGGGTGCATTCGAAATTCCGGGCGGCGCGTTCATGGTGCTTCAGATGATCCTTCAGTTTATCCCTATTTGACAAAAAAGGAAAAGTCAAGCGTATTCACGTCCGATGAGGCAAAAACAGAAGGCACAAGATGACACAGTGCACAAGTATCTACGGATGAGCCTGAATTCGGGTGTGGCAATGTTAAACACCCAGTTACTGTAGTGACCTGCAGCGTGGGGCTATGGTTTTGGGAGGCCTGTGACAGTAAGGACGTGACAGCCACAAAGTTGTGAGCTGTTTTGACTGGGTAGGATCAGATCTCTAGGGTATTTCTATCTATGCCACCTCCGAAATGGCAGACAGTTCTGCTAGCAAAAAAACGCTTGACGCGGCCTTCTGCGTGAAGTTCACGATTTAACGAAAATAAGCTTGAGGTGGGCCGCTCAGAACGGTTTGAATAGAGGTAAACATGACAGGCTCTTCGGGCAACCAGACAGCTGCGAAGGCGTATGCCAGGCGAAAACTGTCGCATTGGCAATGGGAAAATTCCAGCCTGTCAAAGTAGTCCTGCCAGCTCTTATGAGCCCAGTTTGTAGAAACCCATGTGATGCGAAAACAACGGCGGTGGGGTTGGGGGGGAGCGAATTTTGAGAAACTGAGGTAGAAAAATATAGCTCTCATGGAGAGACCTCACTCGCCTACTATAGCAGGGCAGCTTCCAACGTTAACACTTCTGGTCAGTATAAACGAGATTGATTCGATGTCCGTTAAAATCCCCGATCACAACCGACAAGGCAACTGGTCCATGGCTCAATGATCAAAGATGTAGGATTCGAGTCCCAGGTGCTGCAAACCTAGATGATAATAGTTAATAAGCCAGAATTGGTCATTCTAATGCCTTTTGTTTTTTTCGGTAGTTTTTAAAGAGAGATAGGCTAAAAACGGCGTCCAGGTAACTCGAAAGGCGAGCAGATTGCGCGAACTCAGTAAACTGCGGTGCTAAGGCGGAGGTTACAGCGTAAGAGAAGACGTGCTGAAAAAAGACAGAAAAGAAGTCAGCGTTTCGGTTCCCATGATGGGCTCCTGCTGTGAGCAAGCACTTTCATCACAAATGCCCCCTCTCCGGTCAGCGCAAATAAGGGTGGAATAAGGCCCCTTGTCAGGCTCTTTTGATGAGCAAAGAGGCCGATCATAAGATGTGCCTGAGGATACCAATTTCAGCGGGCCAGACTAGCCTTTTAAAGTGGCCATAATGTCTAGAAACTGTTCTGCTTACAATGCACGACCGAAACTGGTGCCCGGTAGCACATCAGTTGCTCACACCCAGCAGCTGCTGAAAACGAGCCCACGGCGACGGATTGGACTTGTAGGTGAGCAGGATGCGATAACTTCTGATCTCGATTGCTTCACAGTATAAGACATTTGCGGCCAAGGTCGAGGAAAGTTCGGACATTTTAGAAGATAGTGCAACGACATGCAGGGAAAATTAGCAGCTGAAAAAGCAAACTTCCGTGTCTAGTGGGCATGCAGTCACAGAGCAACAGTGATATCAGGTGTAGGGTTTTAGTGCTGCACCGTGATCGCTCCACAAAACACTGCACGGTCCGCGGGCGTCGCTGCGACACAGCGATTATAAAAAAAGCATGAACTGGTTTTTCGCCGGTCCTGCCTTGAAGATAGACTTCAAAATGATGAAGTGGTGCTCACCGATTAAGTTACGGAAAAAATGATCTCATTAAAAAATCCGAATTAGTATTTGCATTCGTACAAATGCGTCGGTGGGAACCGACGAGCTCTATAAGCGAAACCTAGGGGGTGCATATTGAAGTGCTTGATGGGGAACAAGTATCCGATGCTAAAATTCACGAACAATCTTTGGAACTGGTAACTAGGACCTGCCGTCGTGTAGCATACACCAGTACCACGCGCATGTCTGCTACCTATCAAGACTCCAGATTGTGACGTACAGGAAATGGAGGTCCATGGCGAGAACAGCTATTGTTACCTCTATTCCAGAAGTTGATGCGATGACACTAGGAGGTATGGTGTGCCGCTCCACCTATCCAATCTAACATTACTCTATGAGAGTCTATGATCGACTGACGCGTGTGCCTGAAAGGGCGCTTTGTCGGCAGCTCTGTTCTTCTGCTTGCGGTCCTCGTGCAGTGACTGAAGGACCGAAAGCCCGGTTGTAATGAGGAGCATATCTCGCAACCTGATTGGTGAACATCGCCGATCGCAAATGATAGGAAAACGGGCCCGTGACTCAATGGCAGAATGCTGGACTACTTAACGCCCAATGACCAACGAATCTGGGTTCGAATTCCGTATTTTGTAAACCTGGGCCTGAGTTTGGCTAGTTGACGACAGCTAACAAGTTCGAAACGGCCTTTATGACATTTCTGTTCATGTGAGACCCTAACCATCATTATACTGCAGCCTGGCACATTCAGTAGAGACCAAACTGTGTGAGATGCGTAGACGTACTGTTAAGCTCTGTCAAAAACTGCGCCGGCGTTCACCCCCGGGTCATCTTGACGTTGCCTCGGCATCGGAGAAAAGTGGGCGAGGGAAGAGAGTGTGTGGTAGACACTTTGCAAGCTTGTCCCACTAAACTAATTCGCGCCGCGGCCACTCCACAGAGCAAGCAGTGCACACAGTCACTTACGACGACCGAACTGCCATTTTCGTACTTTCCGCCTGCGTCCCTACACCAGTTTCAAGTCACCTGATAAAGAAACCTACCTACAGCTGCAATAATTAGTCGAAAACCCCCCACTCCACCGTAGCCTGCTGATTACTGCCAGTTTGCCACTGAAGTAACCTCGAATCTACGAAGAAAGAGGACACAGAGATGACTGTGAGAAGCCATTCAAGTGGTTCAACGCTGCATAGGAGTGTGCTGGTGGCCGGTTGTAAGGCTCAGTTAGCCCCCTGAGTCAGTTTTATGACGGAAGTTCAGCGAGACTTACTCAGTTCTTGCATTAAACAGTGCAGAAGGTATGAGTAAGTACCAAAAATCCTCCGATGAGGCGGCGAACGATCTTAAGAGATCCTTCTAAAACTGCACGCCCTAGATTTTATGCACAACTTGAAGAGGACTACCATACCTGCTAACGGGTTGGCTTATTTCCCAACCAGAATACCTCTTAAAAGTTCACATCTTGCTAGGTTTGTGGATCCGCCCATCAGCGCTACCTGTAATTCAGACGCTACTTTAGACGTTTGAGGAAAAAACCTTGACAGTTTGCCTTTTTACTTGTAATTCTTTGCGAACTTGTTAGTTGAAACATATTGGATTGCAATTTTGAAAGTAAACCCGACGAAAATAGCGGCGGAATCGGTAAATCACAATGGATTGGACATGATACCCACGGGAAAAATCAAACTTGGTGACTTCAAAATGATGCTTCAGGCTAAAATATCAACCTGAAGGACAGTAATTAATGCATGCCAGTAAAAGGTGTTTGAATACTGAGATATAGTCAAGCGGGTTGTAAAAAACAGTAGTTATCAACCCTGTTTTGGGAAGATATGTTATAGGAGTGGCAGGCAGCCGAAAGTTTGAAAAAATAAAAGTAGTCAAGAAAATAGACCCAGTTAAATGAATTCGGAATAAATCAGCCATGGACCGTGGTCCTAGAATTTTAAGAACCTAATCAAAATAAACAATGCTGTATGTGGGATGATAACTTTGCAAAGCGACTTATGGGAAATAGCTGCGGTGAACGTCAGAGGTTAGGCAAAGTTCATGCTCACTTCCGAGAACTGTTACAAATTAATCAAATTTTTAAAATGGGAAGTAGCTAACACTACTGATACTTTTTTCATAGATAGTTTTTGAGGGAGCGCTGGCAGACGTACTGAGGAGCCCAAACCCTCGCAGCTGCGTCATGCAGTGACATAAAATCGACCAAACACGTGTTTGGGCTTTTAGTTAGCACCCGTTCTGGGAGTAGCGTTGTGAATCAGTTTTATCATAACTGGGTCAGGATCGCTAAAGAATGAGATGGTGTTCACAAGAAGAATAAATGGCATTGACTGGGAGAGTTTAGTTCGAGGCATCGTGCAGCAAACTGGACTGTTTTTCATCAGAAAGAGGCGAATCGGATGCGCAAATAGTCTCAATACATCGTTGCTAATGACACACGGGAATTTTAGGTGTAAAACTAACACATTTGCACCTTCTCGGACCAACCCTCTTATCCTATGCTGATACGGCGATACGAGCAGGAAGTTGGAACTCCTGAAAAATCGGTTAGCAACATCGGCTCTCATCTGGATGTGTGATAGCACTGTTTTACTTAGGGACGTTCGCAATCCGACAAGCGCTTTGGATGACGGTTGATTCGACTCCTGAACGGTATGCTAACCCGCTATTGATTCACTTTTTCAACGGCCTTTATGACGACGCAGCTCAGTGAATGGTTAAACGTCTCCCATCACAGGGGCAGTATCTGAACGCAAAATATTCGGATGAAGGCTTGGAATGTGGGTCCGCGCTATGATAACGACTATGATAAATGATATCATAATTCATGATCTGGGAAAGGGAAGTGAAATGGCGACGTATGGTGAGGAAAACTTGCCAGCACCCATATTACATGTTCCCCATCATCAACACGATAAAAATGGGAAAAGGTCCTAATGACTGCAAATGAACATGGGCGCGGAGACGGACTCGACACAAACTCCCCTCTACACGTACTAAACACACGTACTGGCCCCTCAACTAGCCAGACTTTATTCGTTTGGATCTCGTATGGGTGGGCTGGCACAAAGACACAGTTAAAATGTGCCGCTAAGAACCGATCCTCAGTCAGGAGAGTTGAGTTACCCTGACAGTGAAACCTTCAAATTAACGAAAGCTGAGGTGTTGCAATGGCCCAAAAGCTTGAAATTTATTCTATTAAAGAAAGATCGTGCCATATGACCGGCCCGTTTTTTCTTTCCTCTATTGTGTGCTAGTGAAATGCTCAAGGCAAGCCGACTACAGCCTAGATTAAACACAGTAGATGGCGTGACATAAAGTTTGCGTCTCACGTGTACCGCACATAAATTTTTTGCGACGGCGTCGCCGGTTTTGATTGTAAAATGTCTACAAGCTACGGCAGGCGGGTTACGGCAGCAAAGAATGTGCGCTTAACTTCCAGGGAAAAACGATGCATAATCACGAAAAAATCCCAACACAAAGCATCCGACTCTTCCGTTTCCCCAGTTTACATTGGTTTGGTGTTGGCAAACAAGGTGTTCAGGCACACGAATGTAAAAATTCGGCTCATAAAGTTGACTAACTAGATCTAGACCAGGAGTAGGAGAGATCTACGGTAAACTAAGCTCTGATAGACCGAAGAATTCGAGTGGCATGTTGGCCGAGGAAGAAGAAATACTGCAGCCATCGAGATTGGTTACAATTAAGCCTGGTGCTGGCAAGGACACGTTTTAGCTGACAATCACTGAAAAGATATTTAGCGATTTTTGCAGTGGTCAAAACTAAAATTCATAGCCCTCCACATCTGTGACAGTGCTTGCGGTTGAGCTGACACAAGTCAGCTTGCTGTATAAAGTAAGCGCCCGAGGCTCAAGATGAACTATAGCATGCATATATATATATATATATATATATATATATATATATATCGGGTAAATAATTTCTGAAATTATTAAGTGCAGGACATGGAGTCAGGTGATTCGGACATGACTTTTTAGGGTCAGATCCGAAATTTCAATGAACATTTGGGTCTTGTTTATGTGTGTGCTGGGTCCCGATGTACGACTGGGAGGAATAGTGGCTGACACTAACAGGAATTGTTAATATCCCAGTAAACCATCCCTTCATCTTACGGGGTGCAAAGACGATCGACAGGCCTTAGTAAATCAAACAGAATACGGTCCTTGGTACAAGGCGGCATATGGAGGAAAACGCTTATACGTTGGACGCCACCTAATCGGCGGATTAAGGAACGTCACCGAACAAACTGGCAAGACGAATTCCCCGACTTACAGTAAAAATTGCATTATACCAGAGGGCACAAGAGGGAGGTTGAGGAATAACGTGCATTGAATCTATTGCAATGCCACAGTGTGACACTCGTGCGAGTGACTCTTACTAATAACTGTGTTGGAAGAATAATCAAAGAGTGATTATGGCTTTCAACTCACAACGAAAATGCAGCGCCTGTTTACCCAGATGAGAGGAGAATTCGGTACCAAAGACAAACTACGTGCAAATCACCAACTGCAGGAGACTAAACTGATAGTCAATTAGAACGGTTTTAGACCTAGTATTGAAGTGACGTCGCAGTAGGGTGGCTAACGTTCGGAATTTAACATGTAAAAGTAATACCAAATAAGTTTTTGAAGAACGCACAGCTTTAGGAATGATTTCCACAAATGAGTAAGCACACCAAGAGAGACATCAAACTGCTTAGTAGAGCAGGCAGCCAAACGGAATGGGGACGCGTAGAGTAATGCAAGTCGGACAGTGGGTGAAAAAACATCCGATGTGCAATACAGTTTCACATCTAACAGCGACTCGACCAGCTGCTGATCTACCTGACAACTCATGGGTAGGGAGTTGAGTCGTCACCGGGGTTCATGAAATCCAATCGGAGTTATGATTAACAAACGTGAGACAATACGCAACCTTAAAGAAGTCTACTCACTCAAGCCAGTGTTCGCGGGTTGTACCGCATAAGTCCTGAGTGAGTTTGTTCATAGGACAAAAAAATATATCAAAACACGACAAAAATTCATTTGCCATACAGGTTGGATAGAAAAGTGCGCAGTTTGGGTCTATCGTAAACAGCTTTTCAACATAAACAGACGGAGGAAATATAGTCGCTGGCGGGCTTGTGATTTGAAAGTATCCAGGAGCGAATTTTTCACTAAATCAGGAGAGAAGGAATAACTAACGTTGGGCGGTATCGGAACCGCGAGGTTATCCTAGGGGAAACCAGCTCTTTTGGTTGATTGATGCGAACATGTGCGACCCCAAACGCGAATTTTAGAGAAATGGAACAGTAAAATCATGCTAAAACCACTGGCTCTAACTCTACCGACAATAAAAGAAAAAAATACACAACTTTCTTGCTATAAAGGCACGGTAAGGGTGATCCAAGTTCATGTTACAGTAACCAGACACTTTTGAGCAAGTCCATAGAGCAAAGTTGGTCGAAAATGTCTGCTTCATCTCCCGACACCAGTCATTAACCTAAAGGGTTTATTCGCCTTCCAAGTACTACTAGTGACGGGAATTCAGAAGACTATGAGGGCGCAAGTCGTCACTAGGCCTAGATTAACAGACTAGGAGAAAGAGTGGTGGACTGGTGAGGTTCGAACTCTCATAATTTCCTACTTGAGGCCGTTCAAGACTGGTAACGTCAGGCGATGCCCCACAGCAATTCATATGGGTATGTTTAATCTTTCAATCCCATGCTCACTACGTAAACATACCCGAGAAATTCATAGTACATGTAAAGCGAAAAAAATAACTATGTGACTGGCCAACGCTGTGTGCGAAAATCAAGTTGACACAGGTTTCATTAACTGATTAATTTCGTTTACTAAGTGTGGCCCTTTGTCGAAGGATGAGGTGCGGTTTGCTTGTACAGGGATTCCCTCCATCTAATTGACTCCTCGAGGAAGTCCATAACAGTATTATACTCCGAACGCTTAACTGAGAGGCACATTAGGTGAGCTCTTCTTGCCTTGGCTGCTACTGAGGAAAGCAGAGGGTATTTCACGGAGAGGAATGTTTTAATTCCTCCAAAGCACCGTCATACCCATTCTTACGCGTAAAGAAATGAAACCCTGCAACTAGAAACGCCCAGCATCGTTCCCTAAGCGCGGTGTAACCGACAAATGGTTAGTTTGTCCGTTGGGAGGGACTATAAAATCCTGCACTAAAGCTTTCCCTTGCTGGCATGAATACGAATGCCACTGAGGCAGCCGAGTTTTCCACAAATGGGTCAAACGAATTAAAAAAAATAGAACAAAATTCTGAACATCACCGGCAAACAGACTTGCAACACCACTTGCATTTACATCAATGGGACGGGGCACACAAAAAAGCCGGGTAGTACGGATTGATTGATCATTTACGCCACAGCATTAGCTACTGCTCCTGACAGCCTTTTAAGCCCAGTAGTTAAACTACTGATAAACGGAACTAATTTTCAGGCATTAGCAGATACGGGCAGTTCTGAGAGTTACATCTCGTCTTCGGTAGTATGCCGAAATAATCGGGAAAATTAATAAATCTCGCACTAAGATATCCATGGCCACTACCTCTCTAACTAGCGACACATTCTTGTCTCGATTAAATATGAAGATACCACTTACGAAGTTATTTGCCTTGCTGGATTTATGCACCGATTTTTTCCTCAGATATGACGTTTTTCAGCTACACAAAAGCGTTAAAATTCCTTTTGGTGGATCTAAAACTAAATTCCTGCCATGCGCTGTGGCTTCCATTTGCGTCCAGCCTGCTCGCTTATTTCCTAATCTAACAAAGGACAGCAAGCCCATCGCGACAAAATCTCGTAGGTGCGCTTAAGTTGATAAGAGTTATACGAGATTTGTCTGCTCGCTCCCTTGGCGAACCCAAGTGGTAAACAACGAAAACCATAAAAAGCGGATGGTTGCTCAGTATAGCCAGACGATCAACAAATACATACTCCTCGATGCGTACCCCTCGCCAACGAGACGAAATGATTAAACATAGTGCAAACTACGAAACTGATAGCACTCGCTCTTATTTGTGTCGTTTCGCCCATTCTGTACAACTTTGCTAATGAATGGATTCTCCAGAAGGTCCTATAGGAAGATGACGGTCTTCTGCTTGCAGCCGGACGCCAGTTGACTGATCTAGACTACACCGAGGATATTGCCTTACTAGCGTAAAGCTCTGGTTATCTGCAGTCTATGATGTCACGGGTGAATTAGGTCACAAAATTGGTCGGTTTATCCATAAACGCTGGGAAGAAGACCAGTTTTCTAGCTGCATTCTTGACCAAGAGAAGTCCCCTCTTGAGATAACCGGCTGTCAATTTGAAGAAGTAGACGGATTTAAATACTTCGGGGCGAGGCTGCTACTGAATGGGCAGAGTAAGGACGACATCGTCTCCCGAATCGATGCTGCTCGTCGGGTTTCCTCAGGCCTTAGAAAATGCCTATGGATCTGACATAACATCTGTACCACCCGTGCATCTGCCCGGTCTGTCCTTTTCCGTCTCTGTGAATGCTGGGCTATACGCGTGGAAGATAAGCGAAAGCCGAAGGTATTTGATAATGACGGCTTAAGTACCATCGTTCGAGTGAAGTACACCGACTTCGTTTGAAATAAAACAGTCTGCACTCCCTGCGACATCGCAAGCATATCCCAGGCCATCGAAGAAAGACGACTGAGGCTGTTTGAGTAAGTTCGTCGTCCAACTTACGAGCTCAGTGGTATTGCTCTCAATTCGGCACCACTACTCACCTGGAAGCGTCGAAGAGGGATTCAACTCCAAACCTGACTCAACACGATTCGCTAAGACATGGAAATGGTTCTAGGTCCTTCAGCATTCGGTCTCCATCGTTATTGAAGAGAATGGATTGAACTTTCCTGATCTGTTAATGCGGATCGTCACGTGTGGAGAGATACATTTTGTGACATCGAGGCAGGCTAGATCAGGCATTGTCGCAGCCTTACCAAGCAAACAGGTAATCACTCTTGATTTCAAGAGTGCCTATCACTAGATACCTATCCGGACAGAGGTGAAGATCATACACTGCTTTTGAACTTTCATATCAATCCTCTCGTTTTGCTTGGCATAACGCAGGGATTTACGTGCTTTCAAAGCCCTATTGACAACATAATTACTTGCGAACATTTATGTGATAATATCCTTATTTGCGGGAACGACCTCGCGGAGCATGAATTAAAACTTCACAAATTCCTCAGTGGCCAAAATATACGCACTAACCTTTAATAAAACCTAAATTGTCATCACTGCTAAGTGTCCAAAGGCGACATTAGCCCGGATCCAAATCACTTAAAGCCCTTGCGTAAAATGGCCTCTCTGTGTGATCTAAAGTCACAACGAACCGTGGGATTTTTCGAACACTATTCATAATGGATATCGCATTCTTCGGATAAGATTCATCTGCGTTTTCACAAAATATGTTCCTCTACCACTAGGACTAATGGAATCATTCAAGGCACTTAAAAAAGAACTTGCGAAAACCGCAAGCGCTACCTCTCAACAAGTTGACCTTATTGGTTGTCGAAACCGATGCCTCAGACATCAGACTGGACCGGAATAGCCGACTAGCAGCGTCGTTTTCGTGTAGTCTATCCCCAAACGACAGCATTCTGTTATCGAAAGGGAGCGGATGCCGTAGTCGATTCCATGCGTAAATTGAAGAACTTTCTCCTCTGTAATCATTTCAAACTCAATGCAGGTTGCCGTTCTGTTGCATTTATCTACGGCAATCATCACAAGGGGAAAGTGAAGAGTGATAGGACCGAACGCTGGAGGTTGGTGTTGTCGCCATTCAAATTCAACGTTTTCTACGGACCTGGTAAATAAAATCATGGGGCGGATATTCTCGTAGTTGTTGCGGGACTTCGCTAACAAATGGCAACCCGAAATAACTAAATGAGTCATTTTGTCATTTTGCCTCTCGACTATAGCACTTTGCTAAAGCTCTACTTTTCGATGGGATATATAAGTAATTTTGTCACTGGATGTCAAACCTGCTGTGAAGTCAAACCCCGTTTATACTCTAAAGCACGAGGCCAACACTTCAAAACCACTAAACAATTCAAGAGATTGTCAATAGACTTCCCGTCGGTGACCTGCACCTGATACCTGGCTTTCCTAATCAGTCTGTCGAAACTGCCAGTAGATCTATATGCCACATCGCCATAATCGGTACTCCTTCGTATATCCACATCAATTGGAGATCAAACGTTCAAAATTCCTCCGTGTTAAGATAGTTGCAATAAGAAAGGCCACTCCGTACAATTTTCCAAGGAAACGGGCAGGTTGAACGTTTGGTCCAAATTTTATGGAAGAATATTTTACTCATATTTAAGTCTCAGTTTGTCTTTCGGGCACTGGAAATCCGCTCATATGGATGCCTTGCAATAAATCAAGTCCGTTTTGTGTACCGCAACTAATGCGAGAACACACTAAAGTATGTTCACTTTTAATTGGTGGTCAAAAAGTGGAATCACTTCTTGTGACTCACTTCGCCTGGCCGAGTCCTTTCGAAGAAGGACGCTTTGCAGTCTAAATATGGGCCGCTCGTCGAGGGATCGATCTGCTCATGTGCAACGCTAAATATGCTAACAAACGATTCGGTAATAGCAGGAAATAAACCTTATCCGTTCGACTGCTTGCTCCGAAAGAGGAACATAGATCGGTGATTATCATAGGAAGACGGTCACAGCCTTACTCGAAGATCACATTCTGTTTTCCTTTGACCACCCACCCAAATCTCAGCAGGAAAACGACATTAGTTCAGACGACAAAGAAAATGTCGCAGGACCTGTTAGTGCCCATAGCGATGACGATGTCCATATGCATAGCATGAAGACATTGATTAAACACCCACAATGCGTTTATCCATATCGCCTTCGCAACAGAGACGATCAGAATTTGTTAGATGCAAACTCTCAAGGTAGTTTGACCAACACCCTGGTCCCTCTATTTGGTGTCCGGAGAAAATGTCCTGCTAACTTATAACCCTTATCAAATTATAAATCATTTACTACTTTACTGTTTCTCGTTTTAGTTCCGATGCGTAAACTTTAAAATATATAAAGCCCGGTACTCGGGCAGTCCTTCATTCTGATTCCTTCATTTGATTCCGTTCGTACTATCTCACTTGCGTAAGTGTGGCTATTACGCTTAAAACAAAATGAGTCACAAGAGAGAATTTTGTTTGGCTGATGGTATGAGATCGCCTGTAAGGTAAATAGGCGTGACACATTTTAATCGTGTCGCACTAATCGGAACGGTTACGAGTAAACACAATTACAGGTAACTCATTAAGCCTTATCTCAATTTTTCCCTCCACTTTGTGATGTCCAAAGAAATAACGTGGTAGGGGCTCAACAACCAGGTCTCTATGTGAATAAGGATGTTAAAAGTACTAAGCGAGAAACAGGGGATGGTGTTCAACAGTTAAATTAAAGAAATATTTAAATTGTGACAGGTAACTAGCAGAAATGAAAGGGAACTCAAAAAGGGCTTACTTGCGCGAAAAGGCCTTGGTGCAAATATGACAAATATGGGGCTTTTCCATGGTGTGAATTGACATAATATGTCGTTTTAATTTGTCCTCGCGAACAAATGATCGCTTGCAGTTATCACAAACGTGTTTTGCTTCCTCGGGAATCATCCTTTGTTTTACAAGCATCTTCACCGGCACAGCCTTGTGGCAATTGGGACAGGTGATATATTCCTGATGCTGAGGGAGCGGAAGAGGAGTTGGGAGAAGATGGTCACATGCATCACACCTAAGGACACATTTAGAAGACGGACTTGAGAAGTTGTTTGAAACATTGCAGCAAGGGTCCGCCGCATCACCAGAATTCCTGCAGACTCGGGAATTGCAATTGACCAGGGAAGGACCGGGAGCGAGGCTTAATGAATAAAGACGATCCGTACCAGTCCCTGTCAAGGCTGGATCCAGAGCACCTGAGGACGTTGGAGCCTTGTTGCCTGCAAGAGCAGACACGACACTATCCACCGCGGCGACAGCCGCAGCGGCGTATTCAGCATCATCGTAAATTTCCACCTGATTACTGTTAGATTCGGTGGTGGGTTTAGCGGGCACGACGGGAGGGGAGGACTCTGAACTAACTTCGGTTTTTAAGTCACGTGGAACATTTCCTGGAGTGGAGACAAAGTTCTGTGTGGATTGCACCTTGATGGGTGGCTGCAGCGACTCTGGTTTCAGTGCGGTATAGGATGCAGTATGACCAAGTGAGAGCGATGTCGAGGGAGAACTGGTGGAAGGGCTACATGAATGGTCTGAGGTCGATTCAGTGGGAGGCACGTGGTGTTCATCCACGGAAGGGAAGCCGGACTGCGGACAACTCGCATTATTTGTGCCGGTGACTAATGAACTTTCATTTGGAGGTTGTGTATGCGGGGAAGGGTAGCCTTCGCTGTCAGGAAATTGTGGACTGCACTTCACAACAGTATCACTCAGCTCTCGTAAATCCGAACTCCGTAGTAGCCGGGATTCCGAATTAGTCTGCGTAATGGAAGACCTGTCACTAACAGACATATTTGTTGTTGAAATGGGAAATACACGTACAACGTTAATTGAGTTGTTGGACGGAACACCAATAAGTCCACGGGAATCTGCGGCATCCGTTAATTTTTTTGTTTCTAAACGAGAAGCAGAGCCGTGACAGATAGTATCTTCGGGGTTGTCGAGCTTGTCGCTTGTAAAAGGTGGAGCTATCAGAGATTTAATATCCTCAGCGGCGGGCTCCTGCAGGCACTTTGTATCAGAAAGTTGCACTTTTTGAGTTCTGAGAGATGAAACATCAGTATTATATTCATAAGCCAGGCGAGGCTGCTGCAAACATGTGAATTCCGGGCGTCCATTTTTTGAGAGACCTGGTGTACTGATCGCGGGACGTATGGGTATTTGGCCTGCACCGTAAGGGAGATCTGAGAGAACACCGGAGGAAATAGTATCAGAAATACATCCACCCTTTATAACTTTGAGATGATCCACCGTTATACCGTCTACATCGTCGTGAATAGAATGCGAGGCCACGAGTCGGGAGGCAATAATGTCTGGAGTATTATCAGGCAGGCCCTGACGAGTTAAGGAATCATGTCCACCAATGTTGCTGCCGTTTGAATTGCAAACTACCCTAGTGTCAGGCGGCGTGACCAGGCCCGAGGACGGATGGATGGTTGTCTCACATCTAGGCTCGTTAAAGCCCAAGTCCTTGATTTCTTGAACGCTACTGGGGTCAACAGGAAGTTCAATGTCGAGGAAATCATGATTGGAAGGGGAAGGCGCAAAAAGAGAATCTACGTTGTTTTGAGTTTTTGTGGAACCTAAGAGAAGAGACGAGTCCAGTGGCGTTTTAGGGGTATCTTCTCGGTTATAGCTCATTAACGAAAGTGGCATTCCATGATCAGTCTGCAGAGGTAAATCATTGCGAAATTTTGTCGTTGCATCGACATGGTTCGAGGGGAGGGGCGGAGTCGCAGAAGTGACATCCAGGAAATTTTGATCAATCATGTATGGTATATTGACGATCGAGGAAATAGGGGGTACCTCGTAGAACGTGACAAGCGCGTTTTTGAACCACTCACCACGAGTGGGGTCTGAAACGAACAATTCCGTTCATTATAAGTCAAAAATCAAGCGGGTATGATGAAACAGCGGGCTAACGGCGAAGACCTGGCGTTGTCAAGACGCAGAAAAGTTTTAAGATTGTTAATATGGCCGTGGTGAAGTAAAAGTACGAAAACTGTAGAAAGATGATTTTTGTAAGAGAATATTGTATTTTAGGAATCGAAATTAATGGATGTTTAAGTAACGTAGCCGATTGACGGGCTCACAAACTGGAAATTGAGAAATCAAAAGTTTAGATTTACATAATTATTCTTAAATACCACTAAGAAACGGAGGCGCCAGAACTCCCTATGTATGAATCAGTAGGGCTATTTAATGCGTCTGCCATGGCTAAGTGATGCAAAAATACTGCTTGTCCGAGGAAGAGTGATCAAAGCACCATTGGCTGGGAAGAAAAAGATGACCAAAGCCCCGGGTTAAATTCTTTAATTGTTTTCAAAGAAATAGTCTCGATACATATTTTGTTAAACTGGAAATAAGCATAACGGTGTTTGAATTTGCAGTAATGCTGCAATTGCGGCGCACCCAGGACGGATACCGGGCAAAGTGACTATTAAAGTGATGGGCACAAAAATGCGCTTTTGAGCGAAAAAGTAAGAAAAATTGAAATATTTGGCAGGATTCTAAAGGTGCAAAACCTACCATTTAATATGTCGTGTGTCACAGCCAAAAAAAACTCATCGGTGTTTTGTAAAATGAGCCAATTTACCAAAGTCAGCTGTTTAAACGAGGTGAAGGATCATGTTTCAAGATTTAAGGTACCAAATGCGGTGGATGCACTCAGAGTGCTAAACACCTCAATGGTTTAGATTATTCCTGTTAATATTAAAGTACGTTTAAGTTGTTTGGGAATAAAATAACAAAATTATGCAAATTTTTGAATCTGGTACCCCAGTTTCTCCTTAGACAAATTGGAATGTACATAAAACAGTTAACCTGCTCACCTAAATCTATTTGTATTTTTACTGACTTTCTATAGGCTTGGTTGGCTGTTTTTTTCAAATTCTTTATGTCAAATATCGGTCAGAAATTTAAATCGATATCTGAACTACTTGATCGTGGACTTATCGCCGCTTTTCCTCTTTCGCTCTCTCTGCCTTGTGATGGATATTTGTAGTGCTGGAAGGCCGCATCTTCACGTTGTAAATAGATGCTCACGAGCCTACCTTCTCGTCTATGGATGGGCTCGTTGCAGGGCCGTGGTCACTTACATAATTTGCACTTACTTTACACACTTTATATACATTACATACATTACATACATAACAAACTTAAAATACTGTG
>WEDG01008087.1:0-20582 GCA_017591395.1 Schistocephalus solidus
GGTCCTTTGTTGCTTTCTGTATATAAATGATATTTTATTGAATTAAAAACAACTCAATCTTAAATTTATGCTTATGACCGTAAATTTCGTTTATTCCTTCTCTCACTCTTTTTTTAAAATTTATCTTTGGTTAGAACCGGCAAGACACTGTCTTAACAACGACCTAACGGTGCCATGAACAAATTCTTTCGGACTTAGACGCTCTTTCGGCATGAAGCTCAAAATGGCTGATGGAGTTCTCACCTTCTACTTGTCGCTACATGTTTTGGGCCTGTGGCTGCCACAACCTCTTATCTTTGAAGGTTGCCCTATTATTGAATGTTCCTCTATCAAGGAATTGGGATTGCTACACCAATAAATTAGATCTTTCGCCTCATGCCGATAGACGGCCAAATCTGCTCAGATTTGCGGCTTTATTTCTTATAATTTCTACCTCTTGAAATTAAATTTAGACTGTATCTTATGTTTGTACTCTTCTTGAATTTTTGCTGTCCTTCAGTTTAATGAACGAATCTAGCCGTTCAAAAATTGAAAAATGTCCAAAAGACATTTTCACAAAAACTCATATTTCCGACTCTTTCAAACGACTTCCTACTCAACAAGATGCCAGCTAATGAAGCTTCACAAAATTTCTTTGACGGTCCAGGGGAGCTTGGAAAGCGCTTTGTCTCCTTTTCCGACCGAAATATACCGTTCCAGCTCTTCCCAAGCTTTTCTGTCATACGTTAGTCTTCCTTTATAACCCTAGGAAATTCTGCACTAATTATACCTCCCCCTGCATCCTCACGTGTAAACGCTCTCTCTTCTTGCTTCTAGGTATAGCTTTTCTTTGGAATAACTGGCCAAATTGAAATTAGGTCGTTAACTTGCTATCCGCATTCCGGCACGAAGAGCTGCATTTATCTTAACTTACTATTGATTCTTTTACCTTTGTACTTGTTTCCTCATCTTTTCCGTAGCTTTCCCCATGACTCGGAGAAAGGACCATCGGGAATTTATATGACCCTCTTGAAACTATATTTTCGCTACACCTCCGGGTCGCCTGTGAACTATGATGTCTCCTTATATGCACGTCGAGTCATCCAAACAATGACGTCATTCCGGACCCGTACACGTCCGGTGGTCGCAGTCTAAAATTCTACCGTTTCTTTGGATACTAACCAATGCCAACTAATGAAGCTAAAATTTCTATGGGTCAGGAGACTTGAAGCAGGCGTTTGTCTCCTTTTCCGACTAAATAATAGTTCATTTCTCCCCAAGCTTTCTGTCATTACCCCTGTTAGTCTCCCTTATAACCTAAGATATTTTGCACTAATTATACCTCCCCCTGCATCCTCCACGGTGGTCCACAGTCTAAAATTCTACCGTTCCTTTGGATACTAATCATCATCAGAATTCAATTCTGGATCCTAAGATGCTGAGGATATAAGTTCATTGACGCATTTTCGTTAGATTTCGTTTAATACGCCTAAGTGATCAAGAACGAATTTCCTCGACGTTTCATTATCTCATTCTGAAATGCTACTGCAGTATTACACTACTCTCCCACCTGATCATTATTTCCTAAGCAGTTTTTTCTCCTACTTTCTTTTAAAAAATGAAGGCTTATTGAACTTTGCCTCCATTTTTACGGTAGGAGTTTTTTTTCACTGCCTATTTTTTCTAGTTCACCATTAATTTCAAAACATCGCTAACTGTTGACATAGCAGGATAAGTTATGTATTTGTACATTTTATCTGCACACATTGTCATAACTTTATTTCGTTACTAATGTTTGCTAAGACAGTGGCTTGCCGGTGCTTATCAAATATAAATCCTAAAAAATATAAAAAGTCTACAAAAAATACCTTTGCTTCGAAGATCTCATCCAATGGTATTTTTCAGCCAGATATTTCACCTGCGGAGAGGGAGAAATAGAGAGGGCTCAAAGTAGACTTCCTCAAGGGATCCAGAGTGGGCGAGAGAAATGTCAAAATCTGGAGTGGAAATATTATACACGCCCAGAGGTCACTTCTTTGGAGAAAGCCCATTACATTGCGAATTTAGGTTAGTCAGATCACAATAAAATACCACTCAGGGCAATAAATGTCCGTAAACACATCAATCTCCAGTTCGATCGTAAAGCAGTAGCCTCCTACTCAGACAGTAGACGGCATAAGACACACGACCATTCTAACAATCCCGAACCAAATATTTGTTTGAACATCTGTCCAGCCAAAGCTCCGCTTTCTTTATACAAACGCACAGAGTTTGTTCCAGAAACTAGATGAACTGAAAGTATGGATATCCAATGTGAATCCGGATATCATTTCTATTACAGAAACTTGGTTGCAGGCAGAATTATTGGATAGCAAAATTTCCATCGATGGATATCAATTCTTCCGTCGAGACAGACTGTACAAAAAAGGTGGAGGGATAGCAATCTACGTCAACAGAGCAATCATATCATCTGAACACAGAACTGCTTGCCCTTACGATTACAAAGCAGTTTGAAAAATATTAAGAGTCATGGATTACAAAATCTGCATTTCTTGACTCTTTACAGACCGCCAAATCAAACTCGGGAAATTGTCGAGATAATGTTCGAAATAATTAAGATGCAGTTCAGCCTCAAGACACAGTTATCGCCGGAGATTTTAATGCTCCATTGATTGACTGGAACCCATTATCCGTAAACGTTTACGGTATTCCTTTAGCTCCAAACAATTAAAGGTCACGGAGAATCTCTTTCTCGTCCAGAATGTAAGGTTTCCAACGAGAGTTGAGGAGGCTCAAATGGCGAATTGCCTAGATCTTGTTCTAACAAAGGACCCAATTGATGTGGATGAATTAAGGTCACTCGCACCGCTTGGTAAAAGTGACCATGTCATGCTGCTGTCGGAATATTTTTTGCACACCAAGCAAACGGAGACTCCTGATGTTCGGTTAAATTACTGGCGCGCAAATTTCTCTGAGATGAGGGATGACATATCTACACTAAATTGGCAAAACATTCTGACTGGAAATCCGAACGTAAACTGGACCACTCTCAGGGGCGTTATCAACGACGCTATGCACCGCAACTGCCCTATTAAAAAAGTACAAAAGGCAAACCGCCCTGTTTGGTTAAAGCGAGATTTTAAAAGACAACTGAACCGAAAGAATAAACCCTGGCGAAGGTATGTAGCAAGAAATCAACCTATGCATTACAAAGAATTTTCCCGAAAGCGGAATGAAATAAGGTTAATTATCCGCAGATCATGGAAGGAATATGGGGCCAAATTTATGGAACGGGCCGTCGATAAGCCAAAAGTACTTTTTAGCTACATCAATAGTCGGTTGAAGAGGAAGGAGAAGGTGGCAGTGTTGAAAGGTAACAACAACGAAGATATTAATGAAAATCAGGATAAGGCAGAACACCTTAGTCGATCTTTCGCATCTGTATTTACAGATGAAGCAGATTTAAACCAAACAGAATTTCATACAAGTAGTAACGACACAGTCAATAAGGACATCAAATTCACAGAATAAGACATGAAGAAGGAGCTTCTTGCACTTAACGACACCAAGTCTCCGGGTCCAGATCAAATACCAGCAAAAGTACTGAACGAGCTTGCTAGCGAACTCTCTAAACCACGCACGTGCATTTTTCAGTCGTCCTTCGATTGAGGCATCCTCCCCTCTGATTGGAAATCAGCATAAATATGCACTATTCACAAGGGTGGATCCAGAACCAGCGCTCAAAACTATCGACCGGTGAGTCTAACATTCATTTGTTGCAAAGTGATGAAAAGTATCATCAAAAAAGCCAGCATGAAGTTTCTCGAAGAAAAAAACTTCCTCGATTATGCCTAACATGGATTTCAACGAAATCACTCCGGTGTGACCAATATGCTCTATTCAATGGAACAGCTGTCCAGGTCATTAGATGAGGACACCAGCGTCGATGTAGTCTACATCGACTTCGAAAAAGCCTTTGATAGTGTTCCTCACCGCAGGTTTCTCTACAAAGTCCGGGAATCCGGATTAAGGGGAAATTTACTCAATTTGATAGAAAACGTCTTGAAATGCCGATCACAGTCCGTGTGCATTGGTAATGCGAAATCAATTTCCATGTCGGTCTTGAGTGGTGTACCTCAGGGCTCCGTTCTTGGACCATTACTTTTCTTAATCTATGTCAATGGTTGTATGAATGAATTAAACAGCACGGGAGTCATGTTTTCAGACGACATGAAGACTGTAGGACTGCATTGAAAGTATCTTATTGTTGAACTCTCCCTGCTCTTATCTTTTTTCACCTTTTTTAGCAATCAGTCAACTAAGTCTAAGTAGTCGGCAGATCCCACACCGGAATCGACTGCGCTCGCATCTAATTGGAAGTACTTATCCCTTCGAATCGACCGCAGACGTTTCTACCTCTGTCGAATGAATACTCTCGAACGTCAAAAACAGACTAGTCTTGACTCTAACCATTCTTACCTGATACATATTTATCCCCATTCTGTAAAACTGTTTTACTTCAAATGTAGCTATTTCTGAACCTTGAAAAACAGGTTTTTTACTTAAAACAAACTCTTCATTTCAAACACTGATTTTTAAGCAAACAAACAAACGAAAGCATAATGGGTTAATGAAAAAATGAGTTTGTTTTAGGTTTTTCCTGTGTTCTAAGGATTTGACGGGCGCCTAAGCAGTGCCAAATCAATGAACCTATTTTTTATCAAGATATGGCAACCAATCCGATGCAGTACTGATGAACAGACTTTACAAGAAGGACTCAACTGCCTATCTAAATGGTCCGATAAATAGCAGATAAAGTTCAACTTTCAGAAAGGTGTCGCACTGCGGCTCAAAACAAAGAAGGCAATCGCGATGGGCGACTCCATTAATACGTCCTGGATGGAAGGTGCCTATCAAATGTATCCGAACAAAAGGTCTTGAGAATCGCCATCTTGTCTTCCCTCAAGGCCTCCACTCAATGTGTTAGGGTGGCTAAAAAAGCGTCAAATGTCCTGTTTGCCATTAAAAGAACTTTCGAAGACATTGATTAGAACATATTTGGAAAAATATACAGGGCGTTTATTTGTTCACACCTGGAAGATGGAGTTCCGGCGTGGCAACCGTGGCTGGAAAAAGATTACAAACTGCTTGAAAGGGTCCAAAGCAGGGGAACAAAAGTAATGAAGGGTCTAAAGTCTTTATTGTACAAATGCAGACTTGATGCTCTTAACCTTTTCCCACTTGAGTACAAGCAGATTCGAGGCGATCTCATCCAGACATACCGGCTTGTAAGGAATCAGGACTGTGCTCTACACTTTGAGACTTTTTTTCATTTGCCTCAACAAATAACCTGCGTTGGAATTCTCTGAAACTTCAAGGAACCTTATCCCAGCTCGATGTGCGTCGCCATTCATTTTCGCAGCGAGTTTTCGGTGCCTGGATCGGAATCCCAGAGGACATCATACGGGCGGACACGACAGACACATTCAATCATAAACTGGATTTATATTTGCTTGAAAAATACCGTTCATTCTTCCAGGAAGGCACTGCTACATCACATTAAAGCTTCGCAAATACCTACAGATAACGGGGATATTGGTAATCTTCGATCCTTGAGGATGACTGTGCCTAGATTCCAGTGTAACAGAACTATTTATTCCTATCTAAATATGTTACTCACAACTTGTTAATTACTTTTTTTTAACTGGAATATCTTCGATGTGCTTTATCCCACCTGGATGTTCATCGTCATTGGTTTTCGTTTTAAATTGTTGGTACCTTAGACGGACTCAAAGACGAAGTCTTACGGGCGGACACGACAGATGCATACAAACATAAACTGGATTTATATTCGTTCATTCTACAGGAAGGCACTGCAACATCATAGCCATGTTGTGCACATACATGTGGATAATCGTGGTTAACTGTGTCTAGATCCCACTGTTAGAAAACTTTTTTTTATTTCAATGCAGATATGTTACTCACTTATCTATAGTTACATGTGTATTTTAACTGCAATATCTTCAATGAGCGTTATCCAACCTGGATGTTCGCCCCCCTTGTTTTTACGGTGAGTTTAAAGTGCCTGAATCGAACTGCCAGAGGACGCCATACGTGCGGACACGACTGCCACACTCGAACATAAACTGTATTTATATTCGCTTGACAATTATCGTGCCTTCTTACAGGAATGAACTGTTACATCATACAAAAGCTTCGCACATACATACAGATAACGGTGATATCTAGTATTTGACATAGGTAATCATGGAAATTGTGCCTAGACTCGACTGATAAAAACAATTTCCTTGAACTTAAATATGTTATTCACTACTTTGCAATGACGTGTATTTTGACTGCAATTTTGCAGTTAAAATTTTTTTATTAATAGGGTCTTAGAAACCACTGCCTATTACCCTTAAATGAAATGAACTATATTGAACTAAATAAATGCTTTTTTTCACTTGAACTATCAGTCCGTCCCTTATTTGGAGATGGGCCTCGCCATTGGTCCTTCGTTTTTTCAGTTATATTATTAATTGTCACATTTTCATTCGCCTTTTCAGCCCGTATTCCGCTTGAAAAAATACTTCAGAATGCAGACCCCGTAGGGATGCTTTTCTCTGTAGCAGGAGCTGTGCTAGTGCTTCGTTTTCCAAGATGATTTTAAGAGGTCTTGGTAGGGGATTTTAATCGGGTGCTGACAGAGCCTTCCCTATTCTATATTCCTTGAGAATGTGGATGGCCTAGCCGTCCGTTAGGTATTCAATAAAGTGTCTCATCGACGACTTCTATGTAAACTAAAGACTAAAGGATTTCATAGTATCCTTACTGACTTTATTGAATCATACCTATCTGCTAGAAAACAAGAGGTTTCAGTGAGGTGCACATACTCAAGTGCTACCCCGATTCTGAAAAGGAGTCCTTCGGGATACCGTATTGTGTCTTTTATTGTTCTTACTTAACATAAATGATAATACATCGATAGTTATACATTCATAAGCTTAAATTTATGCTGATGACATCAAATGCGTATACTAATTTTCTAACTCTAGGACCAAACGATGCCTAGACCTAACTCATTCGGACATAATAAATAAATTGTATATTTAAGGCCCAGAGGGCCCCATCATTACAAACTTAGTACAGTGGTTTAAATAAGTACAAAGTGGATAATTGCTGCACTATGTGAGCATCCATATGAACAGCAGAAATGAGTAGTATGGTAAACATATCCGATTCAAAACGAGTTGCCATTTTTAATACAAAAGTCAAAAATCATTGGCATATACGGTGAACTGGAAAAGAAGCAGTAAAAAAACTCCTAGGGTTAAAATCGGAGGCGGAGTTCGGTGAGCCGCAAATTTAAAAAAAATAGGAGAAAAAACTGCTTCACTAAAAAAATAATAGCTTAATGCAATGGGATAGTATTGTGATGTTGCTGACAACGTATGAGGGTTCAGAAAGCTCCTTGTCGGGTGAGAAATAATATAGCAATCAGAGCTACTGTTTTTAAACACCAGTGGAGGTGAGAGAGGACGAACTCATCGTAGACAACATGGTCAAAACGACGAGGGGACAGTAGAGGTCACGAGATCATCATCGAGATGCGACCTTGCTGACTGCATAGTCCATCAGCAAAGATGCGAAACCATCAGAAGCTGCCTCGATCATCAACAGAAACTGGAGATTATTGTCAGTGTTGCAAATTTACAGGAAAGTATCACAGTTGCAAGAGTTGGCAATGCTAGTTTAAAAGGAGGGGAAGAAAAAGTGAATGCAAAGATTGACTTTGCAGAGGACGTTGGAAATATAATAAGAGAGTAATATAATATAAAGGAAGCTGCCTCAAATACCAGAAGGACCCTTTTCAAAATCCAAAAGTTGCGAGTTTGGGAAGGAAACAGACAATAGGGACTTTATATCTTCCGAAGTTAAGTGTTTGCGTACTTTGGTTTTGAAAATAGCTAATGTAGATGACAACCTAATTTGCAATGGAAGACTATTCCATATAAAAACATATTTAGAGGCAAAAAACTGAGACCGGTTAGTTGTGGAGCTACGGGTATTGAACTGATCATGGAGGAAATACGAGTGGTATAGGGTCGATCAACCGGAGTGAAAGCGTTAATTCGTGGGAGATTTGGGCTAGAGTTAACATGAAACAGGAAGCAGAGGCCAGCTTCGAGTCTTCTAACCCACAGAAATTTAATTTTTGCTAACTGGCATCTATCCGTATAAGAGATACTCGATCCAGGAAGAGAAAATAGTCTTCGAGTAAAAACCCTCTGAACTTTTTCAATCTTACTGCGGTCAGAGTCGTTCATCAGCCCAAAGAGGGGACAGCAGTATTCTAGGATAGGAAGAGCAAACATGCGGTACAGGTTTAACTTTATTTCCAAAGGAAGAAATTATGTGATATAAAACCATATATCTGTGCAGCTTTTGCAGAAATTCGGTCTGCATGAGGTGAAAATGCTAGCTTATTTGTGTAACTTAGACCTATGTCTTTAATGGTTGATCGTTCTAAAAGTGTACTTTTTTGAAATACTAGGTGTCCAGGAAGCTTGGCGGGGTCAAAACACTTAAAACTAATCTTGGATGAAGAAAACTCCATCTGTCTAGTTCAGCTCCAAAGTTGATTTTATCAACGCAAATATTGGCAGTGTCTTTAGAAAATGAATAAATGCACTTGAGATCGTCAGCATAAACGAAATTTTGTGAATTTGTGAGAAGAGTTGAAATTTCGTTTATGTACAGAATTAAGAGAAGGGGACCTAGAACCATGCCTTGAAAATGCCACTCGTGATCGGCTGAGGCCTCGAATAGCTATTACCTACTAAGACCTTCTGGCTGCGATTAGACAAGTAGGAACCAATGAAGTCAAGGAGAGGAGGCCGGATACTGAGGACTTCCAGTTTCACCAGAAGACGTCTGTGCGGTTCCTTGTCAAAGGCTTTGCTCAGGTCAAAGTAGATCACAACCACTGATTGCTGCTCATTACGAAGGGAAGTGGCGAGGTTAAGAAAAGATACGTGACACTTTTCGCATGATCTCCAAGGTAGAAAACCATATTGCGAGTCGCTTAAGTGCTTATTTTCTAGGCAAAAGTCGAGAATTTGCTTAAAAATAATTTTTTCAAGACGTTTTGCTAGAGCCGGGGTTTTGTGAACGCCTCGATAATTATTTACGTCCGAACGAGATCCCGACTTGAAGACAGGAAGAATAATAGATGTCTTCCATGAGTCAGGAAAGAATCCGTTTAGAAGATGAACTGAGAATATATGGCTTCGCAATCGGGGAAAGCTCGGCACTCTCTTACTAACTGAGTTTGGAATACTGTCAGTCCCCAAAGAGTGCGAGTTTTTAGACGAATTATTTGCTAACGAATTAGTTCTAAGGAGAAATCAATAGTGCTGATAACATTCAATGAGGATGCCTGAAACGTCGGAACCGGTTCAGATTCCATCGTATGATGATTTGCAAAAAACGCACTAAACAGTTCTGCCGTGTCAGAGTCTTCGAGAACGAAGTTCTTGTCTTCATTTAGTAATGGAGGAATTTCATAACCTCGTTTAGAAGAGGATCGACGGCGGAACAGTTGAGCAACAGATTTTGCAGAGTTTGGCTCACTGAGTGCGCAAGATTCCCTCTGTCTGTCACGTGCAAGACGAATCTTAGAGGCTTATTCAAAAATCTCTGTGATCCTTAGATGTACAGATAACGAAGTAGTATATTGATCTTTCAACTGCTTCCGCAATTTCGTTAGTCTTGGCAAAAGAAAGTGAGGATCGGTGGATTCCGAGACGTAGGGCTTGACTATTTTGGTTGGCACAAGCTCCAGGATGTTATTTGAAATGACTGACATGAAGTCACAAACACTTGCTGCGTCGTTCATGGAGGAGAGATGCTGCCAATCCAATGAATCCAAAAAATTACTAATTTAGCTCATATCTGCGAGGTCAAAAGCATGATAGGTACGAACGGCACTAGCCTTTTCCGATGAAACAATCGGTAGGCAACAGTGAATTAGTGTATGGTCACTTTGGAAGAGCCCCTGCTTAAAATCAACGAAGAGGGGAGCAATGTCGTTTGTGAAAATCAGGTCTAAAATATGCTTGTCTCTCGTTGAAGAACGGAAAAGCAGGGATAAGTTAGAAAAATTAATGGTATCGAGGAAAGGCTAAAATCTGGGTAGACAAAATGTTGAAATCCAGTCAATTTCAGGAAAATTAAAATCCCCAGCAATTATTTTAATGTTAAAAGAGAATGACGTAACATCAAGATCAAATGGGAAGTGCTTAAATGAAGCTTTTATATAGAGAAGACAACCACCACAACGCTTGCTCATGCGGTCTTGACGGTAGAGATCATACTGGTCTATGACAAGCAAAGAGTCGGAAATTAAGGGATGGGTCCAAGATACAGTTACACATAAAACATCAGGCATTAACTCGAAAGCAATGGCTCTCAGTTGGGCCATCTTATTTAAAGCAGATCTAGCATTTGTAATATGACATCTAGCGTAGTTCGAGTATCCAACTAGGGTTATCGTAACTTATAAAAAAGGGAGACTTGGTGTTGGGGAAGTAAACTGTAGAGAGGAAGGTGCGGACGGAAAGTAAAATTGCTGCTGTCTACAATTAGCTAAGCTGTTACTGCTAACTAAATTAGGATTATTGTAGGAAACAGATTTGGGTAGTATCCATTGAGAGAAAGGCTATTTTCTGCGTTAGCGAAAATAGAAGGCCTATAAATAGGATTTTGAGGAATATTGGAATAATATGGAGGAAAGTAAGATTCGAAAATGGAACAAATTGTTTAGAAAAACTGTTACAGTAAGGGGTAGTGTTAAAAAATGGGGGAGCCTGAGAAGTTGATTGGTTGGGGTGATTGCGAAGGATATTTTGGGTATGTATGGTAGATGCTGGAGGATTAGGAGGTTTCCCAACTTTAAATAACGTTTTTCTTTTTGGAATATAATTTTTGAGCATACTTTGACTTGCCCAGGTTATTGATAAGTTTAATAGATTTGACAGCTGAGACCGGAGTGGATAGCGTGGAATGGGAACGAGGTGGACTTGACCCAGTTTTGTTGACTAAGTCAACTGTAGGAATACAAGGAAAACTATGTTGAAACGGAGAAGCAGTCGGTCTTGGCAATTTAGACGGCGTTACTGATATTAAAGGTGGGCTTACGACATGGCTGATAGCTACTGCGTTGGAAATTCCTATTCGCGAGGAATAAGGCGTCAATGGATTCGTTGAAAGAAGAGCGGGAGTTGAAGTTAAGGAGGTTTTTGAACCATGCACTATAGTAGATTGCTAAACCGTCTCGTTATGGTTTGCATAGCGATGATCAGACTTATGGATAATGGATTGAGAGGCCGAAGACCTATGCAAGAGGGGAGACACATTCCTTCGCTCCATCGGTGTAAGATCCCGACAAAGGAAACATTTTGCAACCTCTGGATAACGAGATATGCGACCTCGTTGTGCAAAAATGGAGTCCACCTCGATTTTTGAAAAAAGGGTGATTAATATAGGTGGATTTTTGCTACGTGAGGAGAGGCGTTTGGCTTCCGCTATTTTATAGTTGAAACTGCAAGAGTACAGGAAGTCTACGGCAATTTCTATGGGTCGTCTGTCCCGGGAAACACTTTTTTAAAAGAAAATTATAATTTCTTTTCTGGCGGTATGATGTTTCGCTAGCAACCAAATGGACGAGAGAATCCAGACGCTGACATTCCTGAGAGGGAAGAGCAGAGATGTCACCGTCGAATAAGTTCCCCAGTATAGAGAGAACTGCTCCAAACTTTAACATAAAATCATTACAATTTTTTAAAGCAGAGAGATCAAGCTGTTTAGCTTTAATGATTGGTTGCATATGCATATCACTGCTGTGACTACTTTATGCAACCACGCAACGCTTCGGTGCAATTGCTGAGAGCTTGCGATGAGCCGAGATTTTCGTTCTTATTTTGCTAGGCTTTAATTTGGTCAAACTTAGGAAAAGATCACGTGAATAATATTCTGCGACAAATGTTTTTTTCCAAAATTTTAACCAAGGACCTTTATACGTGCTTGAGAAAACTTCTTAGTATAACGGTTGAAAACGTTGACTCTTAATGTTCACGCCTGTAGAAGTGGACGATCACCACAGGTATGAGCAGTTGATAGAGTGTTTAAAGTGCAAAGTTTTTTTATCAAAACATCAGTTAGTAATTTAAGCTTTGGATAAGGAAATCCTGAAAAAATTAGAACTTTCACTTAGCTTTCAAAAACGAGCTGCGCGCCTTGACCTTGACCTTGACTTAGACGCTCCTTCGGCGTGGAGCTCCACATAGCTAATGGAATTCTCAACTTCTAAGTGTCACTTCATCAGTTTTGTGCTTGTTAGGCTGCCGCAACCAGTAATTTTGAAAGGTTGCCTATGACTGCCATATGACTGCATGTTCCTCCATCAAGGAATTAGATGTTTCGCCTCATGTTGATAGAACTACGGCCAAAGCTGCTCAGATATGCGGCTTTATTTCTTATAACATCTATCTTCCTGAAATTGAAATAAGACTTTATTGTTTGTTTTCATTTTATTTTATTTAGTTTTTAGCCAGTTTACAGGCAAGAACAAAAAATATATACATAAGACGGTCAAGCTGACAGTGAAAAAAACTCCTGATCGTTTTGTCCGGTGTTTTCAGGAGAAAAAACAGCAGCTTATTTAGTAATTAAAGTTCTGGACAGGAACGCGTTAACACAGGTGCCCGGTGAAGAACCTCTCCATTCAGTGTTATGGATCCGGTATTCTGCACCAGCAGGTATGTCGGCGAGCGGCTGTTTGCTGTCGACTGAGAAATAAAGCCGATTGAGGTCTGCAGAGCCAGCAATATTGCCCTCAGCATGAAGACCGGCACAGGATTCAGAGTCCGTGAACGCCATCAGAACCGAAAGAGCTTCTACAGAGTCAGCAACCAAAAGTTTTGGAAGGTGTCCTGAATGTAGAAAACTAGTGACAGTTCGCGTAAACAAGGGATAGCTTTGCTGAATTTTGATACTTCTAGGTAGCTTATTCCAGATTGCTATAGCGTTTACCGAAAAGAACTGTCGCTATCTAACTATGCGTGCCAAAGGAAGAAATAAAAATGCATCTCGATGACTGGTGCGCCGAGAGTGGTCAAGGTGCCTCAGAGATGTAAGGGGGTTAAATGTACGACTGTTTAGAAGTTTAAACAGTTAAAATAGTCCCTTCTGGAATCTGCGAATCCACAGCGGGTCAAGGCTTGTAAGCTCACAGCGTTGGTGGTTGGACAGGTTTCGGTTATCTGAATAGAAAACTCTTTTTGTAAAGAAGTGTTGGAATGATTCTATCCTCTTTCGTTCACTAGCTTGCAGAAGGCTAAATAGAAACGAACAGTATTCCAGACTAGGCCTGACATACATTTTATAGAGGCTGATTCTAATGTTTGACGGTTTTAAAATTTCTGAGAATAAACCCAGTAGTTTGGCGTGCTTTCGAGACAATCAGGGCGCAGTGCTCTGACAGATTAAGAGTACTAGAATATGATATGCCCAGATCCTTTATAACTCCGGGAACAATTAGGTCGTTACCGTGTATGCTTAGGTGGGGCTGATGGTTGTCGCCAATAACCATAACGGAGCAGTTGCTCCAAGAAAGTGAAAGGCGCCAGGTGTGACGCCACTGAGCAAAGGCCTGAAGATCCTTTTTAAGAGCTCACGCACGATGTTACGATCAACCGGTTTATATCGAAAGGCAACTTTTAAATCGTCAGCGTACATAAAGGGCCTACCATACTGAAAACAATCAGGAACATCGTTGACAAAAAGGCAAAATAGAAGCGGGCCGAGCACGCTGCCCTGAATAACTCCGCTCCTCACAGGCGTGGGGTTGGAGGTAACCTCAGAAATTTTAACCCGTTGTGCGCGAGCATTCAAATAGGAAATTATTAAGTTCAGAAACATGTAACCTATGCCGAAGGAGGCAAGTTTCAGCAGTAGGAGATCATGGTCAACACGATCAAAAGCCTTAGTGAAATCGAAGTAAACCGTGTTAATTGCAAAACCGCTGCCTCTAGATTGTAGCACATGATCAAAGAAAGAGAGCTGGCAAGTGTCACAAGACCTTTTTTCGAGAAAACCATGCTGAGCCGCATTAAAGTAAGTTATTCTCTCTTAGGGGACACCTCTTATTGTCTTTGATCAAGGTCTCGAAGATCTTCGGGACTGCTTGTAGTGTATTTATTGCCCTTAAGTCGTCAAATGACGTAGACCGGCCGTGTTTCGGAATAGGCAGTATGTGCGATTGCTTCCATAAAATAGGGAAAGTTTCACTTTTAAGAGCAAGATTTAATATCTTTTACAGAAGAAACGGAAAAATATCGTTTGCATCCGCCTTTAGAACGCTGACCGGGACGCAATCTGGTCCTGGACTGAAAGATTGACGAAAACGCTGAATGGCTACGGTAACGTCCCAGAGGGTAAAATTATGGTTTCGAGGACGTTTCCGGTCCAAATTCGGATGTTAGGCAAGGCGGCGACAGTATGTTTACTAAACGTTCTAGACAAGAAAGCATTGAAGCTTTCAGCAGTCAACTAAGCGTCAGCTATTGGGTTTCCTTAGGCATCTCGAAGTACGGGGTGCTGCGTTTTTCTCTGCGCTTTTACTGTGCGCATAAAGAGCTTCGCAACATTTAACGAAGGGTTTTCGGCAAAGTTAACCTCATCGGTTTTTCGTTTTTCGTCAGACAGCCTCTTAGCCTCTTCACTGATTTGTTGGATCAAGGGCAGGACGGAGGTGTCGTTTTGTAGATGAAAACGATGGGAAAGTTTACGCAGTCTACGCGAAATGATAAAGGGAGGTAGACTTCATCCTTGACATTTATTGTTTTCTTACGGGGAACAAAACGAGAAATGAGTTGACCTAGAACTTTGTTATAAGTATCAGTACAAACATTCACATCCGAACATGCAAAAAAGTTAGTCCAGGTGTGGGAATTTAGGTGTGTAAGCAATTCCCTCATATTTGCTGATCTGAAATCACGGAAAAACTATATTTTTTGTAAAACGTTTCGGCAGCCTCTAGTTATACTGTTGAAAGGACTATTGTATGATTAGAATTCCCAAGTGGACCTAAAGGTGATACTGACAATGGCTGACAGCCTCTATTAAAAAATAAGATCAAGTATGTTTGATCCTCGGGTGGGAAAATCAACTACCTGGTCCCACATGCCTATATCTATGGCCTCAAGTAGGTCTTTGAACTTTGCAGGACCGGAAGTTGGAAAACAGTGAACTTCAGGAAGATTGAAGTCACCTGCAATCAAGCAGTACTTCAGATTTAAGTCAGCTGGGGCGTGAAATGCCTGCGAGAGACAAAGATCTTAATCCTCGCTGGCATTGGGTGGGCGATAGACACTACCAACGAGTAAAGAGTAGTTATCTTTAGAACTACTCGAAGCCAACAGCTCTCCTCTACCGTGGTAAATTTGCGATAGTCCAATGGAAAAAATGTAAGTGGTTGCCTAACATAGATACAGCTTCCTCCGCCACGGCCCTCGTGTCGATCATTACGAATGTAAGCGTAGCCTAGAATAGAGAGTTCGGAGTCGGATACACAGGGTGTTGCCCATGTCTCTGTAACTATTACAATTTCGGGGCGGTGGATGAAAACCAGAGTCTGGAGCAAAGGCATCTTATTAAGCAGAGATCTGGCATTGAGGACGATTAGTTTAAGTGGGCCGGTTTTGGTTTCTGAAACGGGACAGTTAGGCTGTCAGGTTGACTGCGTTTGGCCAGAGAAATGCTCTTTTCACCTGAACTTTCCCTTATTTTGAAATTTGCCTCGCCATTGGTCTTTCGTGTTTCCAGTTCTTTTATTAGCTGTCACATTTTCATTCGCTATTTTAAACCATATTCCGTTTGAAAGAACACTTCAGAATGCAGACCCCACAGGGTTGATTTTCTCTGTAGCAGGAGCTGTGCCTGTGCTTCGTTTTTTAAGATGATTTTAAGAGGTCTTGGTCGAGGATTTGAATCGGGTGTAAACAGAGCCTTCCCTATTCTATATGCCTTGAGAATATGAATGGACTTGCCGTCCGTCAGCAGCGTTTTTGCATAAAATTGAAGGAGTTCCAAGTCATGTTTAACTCGCTCCTTTGGAATAATTGAAGCTGACTCCGGGACACCTTTAATGACTACATTCTGTTTTTGACTCAATCTAGGGCCCGTTTGTAACTCAGATCTTTCAGCTGAGTGAGTACTGGTAACCAGCTCGCTTTGCCTGATAGGTCCAGATGAGCCGGGTATTGGGCAGGCTGGAGCCAAATCTCTGCACGACTTGTTATTCTTAGACCTTTTCTTCTTTGGCTTTACAAACTCGCCAACCTCTTCAACATCGCATGTTGGTGCAACGTCTACCAGTGATGTAGCGATGGGCGGTAAAGCCAGATTAGTGCTGATGCTACCCGAACTAAGTACCAATGGAGTGGCGCAAGGACTAGATGGGGCTCCCTTCGGAAGAAGCGAAAATTTCTCTGGTTTACCGGGTCCACCTATCGCGATATGTTTAATGTGACTCTTATGTAAGCTTGAAGAAGCTATATATGAATACGAATTTTGCTTTGTGGTAGGTTTATTACAAACAGGAGCTTTTTTAGAAGTTTGGGCAAGATATAGAGTTCTTTAAGTTATCTTTTTCTTGTCTAAGATTGCTTATTTCCTGCTCCATCCCTGAGAATTTCTGCTGGAGGCTGAAACACCCCATACATAATAATAATAGTAATAATAGTTGTATTTAATACCAGTTTACAGGCATTGTCAGATGAAATATTCAGTGGGTAGAGGCTGGCAGTGAAAAAATCTCCTGAATATATATCATTATAAGTGTTTTTCCTATTTTCATGTTTTTCAGGAGAAAAAACTGCCGCCTGTAAGGATGATAGCAATTCAGATCAGGGAAGGGCTTACACAATTGCAGTCTGTATGCAGTCTCTCTGTCTTTGCTAGGAACCGGGATTCTGCCTCAGGCAAGAAAGCATCCGTGTACGGTCGCTAACTGTCTGCCGAAGAAGTCAACGGGTGCAGGCTGCAGAGACGGTGTCGTATCCCTCAAGGTAACACCTGGGATCGAGTTCAGATGCCGCGCATTCCGTCGAACAGGAAAACGGATTCTACCGTGTCGGCGCCCAGAATTCTTGGAAACTGTTCTGAATGCAAAAACTAATAATGGTAATCTTAAACAAAGAATAACTCCGCTGGACTTTTATATTATGGGGAAGTTTATTCCACATGGCCATGGCGTTTACCGAAAAGAACCGTCGATACTTTACTGTGCGAGCAGATGGAAAAAATAAAAAGACATTGCGATGACTGCTGCGCCGAGTATGGTCAAGCTGCCTCACAGAAATAAGGGGATTAAATGTACGATTATTCAAAAGCTTAAACAGCAAAAAAATAGTCCCTTCTGCACTCGGCGAAACCATAAGGGATCAATGTTAACAAGCCCACAGTGTTCTTGATACGACAGATTACGGTGCTCCAACGATAAAATTCTTTTTGTGAAGAAGTGTGTGACCGAGTCTATTTTCTTCCGTTCACTAGCGCGCAGAAGGCTAAATAGAAACGAGCAGTATTCCAGGCCAGGTCTAACGTACATTTTATAAAGGCGGAGTCTAATATCAATAGTTTTAAAATTTCGGAGGATAAACCCGGCAGTTCTGCGTGCTTTGGAGACAATCAGGGCGCAATGCTCTGAAAGATTGAGACCGTTGGAATATGATATGCCCAGGTCCTTAACAACGCCAGGTACATTTATATCGTGGCCATCTATGCTTAGATGAGGCTGATGGTTGTCACCGACAACCATAACGGAAAATTTGTGCCAAGAAAGGGAAAGGCACCATGTGCAGCACCACTGGGCAAATGCCTCGAGATCATTTTTTAATAGATCAAGCACGGTGTCGCGATCTGCCGGCTTGTATCGATGGGCAACTTTTAAATCGTTGGCATACATAAAGGGCCTACCATTTCGAAATAAACCTGGCACATCATTGACAAAAAGACAAAATAAAAGCGGGCCTAGCACACTACCCTGAATAACTCCACTCCTCACACGTGCCGTTTTTGAGACAGCATTGGAGATCTTAACATGTTGTGTACGAGAGCTCAGGTAAGAAGATATCAAGCTCAGAAGTTTACCACATATACCGAAAGAGGAGAGTTTCAGGAGAAGAAGGGCATGGTCAACACGATCGAAGGCCTTGGTGAAATCGAAATAGCCTATGTAAAGTGCAAAGCAATTACATCACTGGTAGACGTTGCACCAACATGCGATGTTGAAGAGGTTGGCGAGTTTTGTAAAGCCAAAGAAGAAAAGGTCTAAGAAGAACAAGTCGTGCAGAGATTTGGCTCCAGCCTGCCCAAAATCCGGCTCATCTGGACCTATCAGGCAAAGTGAGCTGGTTACCTGGACTAACTCAGCTGAAAGATCTGAGTTACAAACGGGCCCTAGATTAAGTTGAAAACAGAATGTAGTCATTAAAGGTGTCCCGGAGTCAGCTTCAATTATTCCAAAGGAGCGAGTTAAACATGACTTGGAACTCCTTCAATTGTATGCAAAAACGCTGCTAACGGACGGCGAATCCATTCATATTCTCAAGGCATATAGAATAGGGAAGGTTCTGTCTACACCCGATTCAAATCCTCAACCTCGACCTCTAAAAATCATCTGGGAAAACGAAGCGAAGGCACAGCTCCTGCTACAGAGAAAATCAACCCTGCGGGGTCCGCATTCTGAAGTGTTTTTTTCAACCGGAATATGGGTTGAAAGAGCGAATGAAAATGCGACAGCTAATAATAGAACTGGAAACACGAATGACCAATGGCGAGGCAAACCTCAAAATAAGGGATGGACAGATAGTTCAAGTGAAAAGAGCATTTCTCTGGCCGAAGGCAGTCACTCTGACAGCCTAACTGTCCCGTTTCAGAAACCAAAAACTTGCCCGCTTAAACTTATCGTCCTCAATGCCAGATCTCTGCTTTATAAGATGCCTTTGCTCCAGACTCTGGTTTTCATCCACCGCCCCGACATTGTAATAGTTACAGAGACATGGACAACACCCTGTGTATCCGACTCCGAACTCTCTATTCTAGGCTACGCTTACATTCGGAATGATCGACACGAGGGCCGTGGCGGAGGAAGCTGTATCTATGTTAGGCAACCACTTACATTTTTTCCATTGGACTATTTCCAATTTACCGCGGTAGAGGAGAGCTGTTGACTCCGAGTAGTCCTAAAAGATAACTACTCTTTACTCGTTGGTAGTGTCTATCGCCCACCAAATGACAGCGAGGATTACGATCTTTGTCTCTCGCTGGCATTTCACGCTGCAGCTGACTTAAATCTGAAGTACTGCTTGATTGCAGGTGACTTTCAATCTTCCTGAAGTTCACTGGTTTCTAACTTCCGGTCCTGCAAAGTTCGAAGACCTACTTGAGGCCATATATGTATATAGGCATGTGGGACCAGGTAGTTGATTTTCCCACCCGAGGATCAAACATACTTGATCTTATTTTTTGTAGAGGTTGTCAGCCATCGTCATTGTCACCTTTAGATCCACTTGGGAATTCTGATCATACTATAGTTCTTTCTACACTAGAACTAGAGGCTGCCGAAACGTTTTTCAAAAAATATAGCTTTTTCCGTGATTTCAGATCAGCAAATATGAGGTATTTGCTAACACACCTAAATTCCCACGACTGGACTAACTTCTTTGTATGTTCGGATGTGAATGTTTGTACTGATACTTTTTACAAAGTTCTAGGTCCACTCATTTCTCGTTTTGTTCCCCGTAATCAAATTCTCGACTTTTGCTTAGAAAATAAGCTCTTAAGCGACTCGCAATATGGTTTTCTACCTGGGAGATCATGCGAAATGTGTCATTCAGCTTTTCTTAACCTTGTCACTTCCCTTCGTAATGAGCAGCAGTCAGTGGTTGTGATCTACTTTGACCTGAGCAAAGCCTTTGACAAGGTACCGAACAGACGTCTTCTGGTGAAACTGGAAGCCCTCGGCATCCGGCCTCCCCTCCTTTTACTTCATTGGTTCCTACTTGTCTAACCGCAGCCAGAAGGTCTTAGTAGGTAATAGCAACTCGACGCCTCAACCGATCACGAGTGGCATTTTTCAAGGCACGGTTCTAGGTCCCCTTCTCTTTATTCTGTACATAAACGAAATTTCAGCTTTACTCACAAATTCACAAAATTTCGTTTTACGCTGATGATCTCAAGTGCATTTATTCATTTTTCTAAAGACACTGCCAATAGTTGCGTGGATAAAAATCAACACTGATCTACTTATGCTCTCACGTTGGAGCTGTACTTGGCAGATGGCATTTTTCTCCATCCAAGAGCAGTTTCCTGTGTTTTGGCCCCGCCAAGCTTCCTGAACCCCTCGTATTTCAAAAAAGTATACTTTCAGAACGATCAACCATAAAAGACTTAGGTCTAATCTACACGAACAATCTAGCATTATCGCCTCATGCAGATCGAATTTCTGCAAAAGGCTGCACAGATATGTGGTTTTAATA